>JAJJWW010003090.1:0-59614 GCA_023531295.1 Papaver armeniacum | reverse complement strand
TGTCGTTTTCTCATTTTTAGCAAGTCTTAAGATGGTGAAACTATAATGGCAGTCTTACCTGCGAGAAGCGAAATCTTGAGGTACACATAAAATTTGTCTATTAGATTCTGTAAAAATTGTGTGGTACAGTACTATTAGAGGGTAGGTAATTTGAAACTTGAAATAACTGATGTTGACTTTGATAAAAGCCTGGGATGCTTTAACACCAGAAAATAAAATTGATCTAGAAACCAGGTTTCTTAAGTATCAGAGAGGGTTAATGCATGCATTAATGGTGGTGGCAAAATTAATAGGCTGAAATCGCCTTTTTAAGGCCGCAAATGAACCCACCAGGGTGTTTGGCAAGACGATTCTAAAATTTACTGCGGGTACTGGTGGCGGGCGGACTTTTTCCCAAGTGGGGGCAAATTCATATGGTAAAAATCTCAAGGGTATTTACAAAACAGTCCCACTTTCTTTACCCCGTTCACCAATAGGTCACACTTGTTACAAAGTATTTGCAAAATGGTCACTTAACCCATATATTTCAGAGTTACCGACAACGGCGTGTTAAATCGGTGACAAAATTACCTATTTCTCCTCGAAACCTAAGAAAAGCAAAACCCATCTCTCGTTTCGCGTCGGTCTTCTCTCGCTCCTCTAACTTATGCTCTGCAACTCTAGAAAGAAAAAAAAAAAAAAACAGCGATAGATTTTGAAGGAGATGACCATTATTTGATGGTTCCATTAGAATTTTGGCATGTTG
This sequence comes from Papaver armeniacum, assembly GCA_023531295.1. Lineage (NCBI taxonomy): Eukaryota > Viridiplantae > Streptophyta > Magnoliopsida > Ranunculales > Papaveraceae > Papaver > Papaver armeniacum. Next base: position 58,869 of record JAJJWW010003090.1, on the reverse strand, counting down.
TTGATGTGATTGAAGATGGAAATAATCGTGTGAAGAATTTCGAAGACAAACCCTAGTTTGATTACGCGTGTTTTTGAAGATGGGAGATGAAAAAGAGGTAAGATCTAACAAACCCTAGTTTTATTTTGTGATTTTGAATGAGTAATTAAACGGTGGTAATGATTGTGTTTTGAATTACAGGAATTTGAAGAAGGGGCGTTGATTCAGGTGAAGTTAGGGTTGTTTGCATGAAGAATTAGGAACTAAGAATGGGTTTTGTGTAATTGCAATGGTGGTACTGTGATTGAATGGTGGTAGATTAGTCGAGCGCCTTGCGGGTTGGATGCAAGTTGATTACATAGAAGAAGGGATTGGAGGTGGTTATGCAGTGGTGGATTAGTAGTGAGAAGATGGTGTTCTCTTGTGGTTGGAGGTGGTGGTGCATAAGAGATGAATCTGGTTTGCTGGGGGTCGTTAATGGAATGAATCTGGTGATGGCTTTGAGCTTAGTTGTTAATGGATCTGGTTATGAACAGTGGTGTTTTTGCTGGTGGTGGTGGTGTTTTTGCTTGCAAGTGGTGTTGCTTGCAGGTGGTGGTGGTGGTGGTGCTGCTTCTTGTTACCGCTGCTACTGGTGAAATAGATCAGGATCCTTACATAGCGTCGGAACTTCAGCCCGCATTCAGGATCGTTGCATCACAACCCCTAGGAGGGTTCACCGCTTACTCTCTTGGGTATAGCCATCACCACCAGTTCATCTCCATCACCTCAAACAACTCCAAAGGGGTGTTTAAGACAATAGTTAGACCCGTTTTCTCAAAACAGGTTATGTCGGATGGAAAAATACCACTTTGCAAACACAAATTAAAGCTATGATCATTTTGTAAAACAAATTAGGAGAGTGTGATCATTCTGTAAAACACCCAAGTCTCAGTATATACTAGGTGGTATCGACGAAGGCCGCCCGATTTTTTTAGACATTTTATTGACTTTTTAAGATAACTAAGTGAAAATCAAATCATAAAAAATTGGATATTTAAATTAGATATTGTAATTTATATAGTTTTTTTGTTTTTACGTCATACATCTGATGCATTTGTATTAATTTTACATGAATTTAATAATTTTGACCCAATTAAAAATAAATTTTCAATTTTACCAAGCATATTTACCCCCACAAGACATGTAAATTACAAAAATTATAAGCCTATATGGATGGGATTTCAAAAACAAATGGGGTCGGCGGACCCATTTGTCCCTACATCCCTCCTGGTACTGGCCCTGTTACTTTTGCTTATTATCTTGATCATATGTTTGACTCTTTAGCTGCCGATTTGGATAGTTAAGAAGATAACTTGCAACATTCTAAAGGGGCACAGTATTCTAACATTAGAAATTAGTTGGTTCTCTTATGCGTATTATTAGTTTTTAAAATAGTACATATATTCTGTTATGGCATATAATGGTTTAATTTTGGAAGATTTCGCGTTTAGAGATGTTATTTCACACTACAACATCACTGTGAATAATAACAATGGTGTGTTTACCCCTTATCTAACACGCTATGCTGGATACCCTATACCGGCTTAGAGCAGCGGTCTTATGGTGGAATCCAACCTATTCCAAGTGTGGAAAATCCATGAAATGTCAAGTCTAATGGCTTCCAAGTTGGTGTTTTCCACACAAAATCCAAGCAAGGTTCCGCGGTTTGGTGGAATGGCGCGTGAAATCCATCAAAACGCCAATAACAATAGCGGCTGACGCCAATAAAGAATGGCGCGGAGAGCATTAAGAAACGCTAATAAGAATAGCGTAAACGCTATTAAGATTGGAGCTTAGCTCCATTAAGATTTAACGTTTTTTTCTATCCGTGATTTAAACCGAGTTGTTGAGAATCTAAAGGCTAAGAAAAAAAAAGCTAATAAGATTGGAGCTTAGATCCATTAAGATTGACGTTTTTTTATCCAGATTTAAAGTTTGAGTTGTTGAGAATCTAACGGCTAAGAAAAAAAAAGCAGCTAATAAGACGGGCGTTTAGCTCCATTAAGAATAGTGTTTTTTAGCGCTATTAAGAATGGAGCTTAGCTCCATTAAGATTAGCGTTTCTACTATTCCACCATTACACTTGCGCTTCCATCCACAGTTCCAAGTGCTGAGGTGGCGTGGAAGATGGAAGATGGATGGATTCCACCATAAGACTTGCTCTTATACATACCCAGCCAACTATGTGGTTTAATTACATGGTTACTAATGGAGTTGCACTTTTTGTGTCTCTAACTATAATCTTTCTGGTCGTATGTGGGTTGATGATCGAAACAACTGTCCACCAAGTTAGATTTCTTGTTGTGTTGATGAGCATTTCAATCAGATGTATTTATATGTCTATATTACAAGCTATGCTGCCAGATTTTTATATTGAAGCAGATAGTACTCCAAGTTATCTTCGAGTTGGCTGCATTGTGGGAGTTGTGCTCTTCATTTCAACTTTGGTGCGGAAGATAGTTAAGCTACGAAAGAGAAAAAAACACCAGCTTATTGGAGTTGCTGATTATCCTGAAGCGCTCTTCTTCAGTATGGACGCTAAAGCTGCAGGAAAACTGATTTTATTTATACTTAGTTACTTTGCTTTCCGCATTAATGGATATATATATATATGTATTATGATGTTTGGTCCCATTTTAACCCGTTCTTATTTTAAACAAGACTCCTGTTTTGGTTAAAACCATGTGTGCTTGCCACGGAAAATGGCTAATTTGTCAGGGAATGATCAAAATGTTTCGTCACAAGTTTCGAAAGCAGTTTCCAGAGTTCTCAGCATTTACCAGTCACCAATAACAATAAGATAAACTGATGGCGAAGAACTGGTTGCACTCTGAAATATTGTTATTATTTTTCTTGCAGAACGTTATTTATGTCCATACTAATATCAGTCGTAGAAGATCCATGTCTTTCTTCAATTTGAAAATCTTTGTTTCTGTAAGGGCAACTTCCATGGAAGTGATGTTTTTCGACAGTCCAGGCAGGGAACGGAACTAGAGGTAGATCCAATACCCACCAGTAGAGGTGTAAAATGGGACGGGCAAAGACCGTTTATGGCACAAAGACAAAGACGTTAAAATTAAAGCACAACACGGCCTGTAAGACGTGGCCGCCCAGCACGGGCACGACGTTTGTTTAATGTGCCGTGTCTTGTGCCGATAAAATAGGCACACGGCCCAGCCCGGACGCTAAGACGCGTGTTAGCACCGACCCGGCCAAGACAAAGACGCGAAGAAAGCACGCCACGTCATCGTAAATACTACATAATACATCACATTTGATGCATATTTCACAAAAAATCCATTGTTTTAGCCAATTTATGACATTTTTTTCTTCGGTATGCTAATTTATTTCTATAATAATACATGTACTAACTAAAATATCTAAAAAATATTTATTTTGGAGAACATAAAATAAGTGTGACAAAGACAAAGACTACACGTGCACGACGTTTATTTTAAGACAAAGACAAATATAAAGACGCGCCATTTAAAGACAAAGACAACACAAAGACGTTGGAGTCTCCGGATGACCCACCCGGCCACGCAAAGACGCTAAGCACGTGACTGTCGTGGGCTGGGCTGTCTTGGCTATTACGTTTTACACCTCTACCCACTAGTGTGACAATAATTCTCAGTTTCTACAGCAATTTTTATTTAGCACCCAAACTCGTCAATCAAATTCCATAGTTCCATGCATCACATCGGATAACCCTCTATCACATTCCATAGGTCGACCGGGCATATGTATTATTTTCTTACTGTTGTAGGTTAAAAGAATGGCTGGAAATTTAGCGAATCTAGATTTAGATATGCGATTATTTGATGGAGTCACTTTTGAACAACCAGAAAGATGTGTATGTTACAAAAAGAAATCTGCACCTACTGACACTTAGCCAAGGACGTGGCACAGTGTATAGAACAGTTGTGGTGATATCCAGTTTAGTGGTAGATATATACTTGCTCAATATATTGGTCCCAAAGCAACAGTGCACTTGCACAGTGCCGGCATTGCATTATATGGGTACGACGCGGGGTTGGTTCACTTGATCATCTAGCTAGAACACGTGAAAATGAATGCATTAATTTTTAGTTGGTCTCACTACTAACCAGCAGTGACAGATAGACTTGAAAATGAGACACTGCTTTAGCTCGTTTTCCCAGTGCAAGGACTCAAGGAATCTAAGCACAATCCAAAGACAGCACATTTGAAAAAACAATTCCAAGTAAATCAAACAACGTACGGTACTATTAGTGAGTATGTTTGAGAAAACAGCTTATTCTGTCGACGAATTGTCATTACATCTTTGTAAATATTCTCTCTGCACTGCAATAGTAAGCACGTTCAACAAATTCTCTGATGTTTCAAAATACACAAAATTGGTTAAAAAGACCAAAATCAACATTTCGCAGGTGAAAGGACAATTGATTTTGATCTTTATTTAAATGGACAAAAATGTAAAAATAGCGAGGGATGTAAAAACGGTTTCATCCTCGTCCCATTTTCAAATACATTTTCTTATTTTTAATTTCTTGGCAGGGATGCATCCATTAATCCTTGCTACTTTAAGTTTAAGTCAGGATGAATCCGGTTTCATCCTTGCTATTTTTTTGTGTCTATTTCACCCATAATAATTTTTACTCGTCCATTTGAACCGTGTTTTAAAAATATTTGGACAAATGACCCATTTTCCGTTCAAAATATTATTAAGTTTTTAAACAAATTATTTTATTTAGGTTTTAATTTAAAAATATAAATAGATTTTTCTTAAAAAAAGTGAAGAGGTATGCTCCCTGATCAGATGAGTTTTGTCCCTTTAAAAGTTCTTATTATACACTAAAAACTCAATATATTAATAGCTTTGGGACTTCATAAAAATATTAATATATAGAGTTTATTAATATAGAGAAGTATACCAAAAAATAAAAAAATGCTCGACAAGAAGCTTTAAACATGCTTAATAACTTGGAAATATTTTGTCTTTAAGAAGAAGGTGCGCATAGTAACGAGGTCTTACACATATGCAAAACAGAAGGTGCGATAACAATCCAAAAAATTACATCATTTTCTTAAATAACTATGGATACATATTTTTTTTATCTTCAATTTTGATGTAACAAAATCTACAATTTTCCGATTATGTCTATTATATAAATATGTGGAGGTAAATTCCTTATGGTGAGACTAGAAAAATCTATTAATATTAAAATATAGAGTTTATTACTATTTATTATTGGCCCAAGTTGGGACCATGATTTTTTATTAATATATAGAGTATCAATATATGGAGTTTTTACTGTGTATGATTAAAGAATGACATATTTTTAAACTATTATTTTAATTAATCGTTGTTAAAAATCTCTCTCCTCATTCTTTTTTTTTTTTTTTTTTAATAAAACCATCACCAAGGTCTGGTCCATTTTGGACCGTATCTGAGAAGATTTATTTATTTATTTAAAAATTTTATTTTAACTGAGCTACTAGTTTTGGCTTACTAATTATTGAGTTTTCAATTTAGCTACACCATTATGGTGGTTTTTCCTACTCTTCTGAGGTTTATTTTTGTTTTAACGACGATTCTTAATTATTGGGTTGGGTTTTAAGATCAACAATGATGCTTTCCAATAAAGAAATCTTCATCTTTGTTGTTTCTGACAACGAAATCTTCTTGATCAACTTATCTGGCGAATTCGATGACGGAATCTTCACCGGTGATATTTTTGACGAAGGAAGTTTCATCACTAGTTCCAAGAGATTTGAGCAAATCTCTTCTATTTTTGGAGCACATCTTTCTAAAGAAGATTAAAAAACTAAATGATTGAAATTTAATTCCGAGAAAAACCATTCTTCCTTCGATTTAATCGGATCTTAGCTTACTCGTACTTGTCTTACTTCGGGTAATCCTTTACTTTCTCTTGTCAGATTTGTCAGTATTCTACTTTTACGGTATGTTTTTGTTACTTTGTATTCTCTTTTTTTCGATCTTAAACTCATTGTGACCTCCAATGTCAATTAATGAAAGGTTCCTTGTTTATTAAAAATAATAATAATTAGTATTATTGTTTGTATAAGAAATATGTATAATTTGATAGTCATGTTTATATCCGTTTCATTAGGTGTTTAAAAATGTTTTTCAATTGTGTGTAAAATTTATAAACATCCGTGATATATCTTCGAGAAATGTATTATTTCTAAATTCTATCAATTAATTATTATCCATAAAGGTATACTTGAAAAAATTCTTCAAAAACTCTTCTCTTTTCTTTGCTTTAAGTACTATATATGCAAACTTGAAAGAGGTCATCAATGTAGGGTCGGAGGCAGTATTTTCTTTAAAAATAAATAATTCATTTACATTATATTCACATAACAAAATTGGAAGACTTAAGTAAGATTAGCGCAATTCTCGACTATATATATACCGCCACATAATTCTAGTATCTACTCAAGTCTTTCATTGCACATTTAAATCTCACAAGTTCATCAGAGAGAAGCAGAATGAAAAAGAGGCTACTAGGAATGCCAAAGAGAGTTCTTGTTTACTTCCTAAAGAAATTAGATTCACGTCTTGATAATCTAGATGAAGTGTTTAGTTTTTTCGGGAGAACTCCATTACACATTGCAGTTTTGTCTAATGACATAAAATTTGCAAAAAGAATTCTATATTTGAAACCTGATCTTGCATCAAAACCAGACAACAGAGGGTGGACTCCCCTTCACCTTGCTTCAGCACGAGCAAGTCTTGAGATGGTGGAATTGTTGCTGATGGCCAGACCTGATGCTTGTACAGTTCCAGATAACGATCAAAGAACACCTCTACATCTAGCAGTAATGAACAATCGAGTGGAGATCATGGAACTACTAACGGAAGATGATCGACCCATACTCGAAACACTTCTCCTAAAGAATGTTCAAAATGGTGAGACAATACTACATTTCTGTGTTAAAAATAACTGTAGTATTGAGACCCTCGACCTATTGGCAGACAAGTTGGATCTTGCAAGGGCTTCAAATTCAAGTATTATTTTCAACTCTAGAGATTATAATGGCAAAACAGTTCTACAACTTGCTGCGGAAACCGGAAAAATTGAGGTACACTTAAACCTTGTTTATTTTTTACACAAAATTGGTTAAAAAGACCAAAATCAACAATTCCTGGGTGAAAAGGACATTTAGATTTTGATAGTGTTTAAATGGACAAAAATGTAAAAATAGTGGGATATGTGAGCTTTAATCCTACCCATTTTCAAATATTTTTGTTATTTTTAATTTACATCGGGATGTATCCAGGTTTCATCCCTTGTTATTTTTTTTTTTTTAAGTTTAAGCGCGGATGAATCGGTTTCATCCTTGCTATTTTTTTAGTGTCCATTTCACCCATACTAATTTTTACTTGTCCATTTGAACCATGTTTTAAAAATATTTGGACAAATGACCCATTTTACCGTATTTTTATAAATATTTGGACAAATGACCCAATTTCCGTATTTTTATATATGCTTTCAACATAATGTATCTTAAAACCGATAAACTGAGGTACAATACATGCATCCTAAAAATAATTAATTAATTAACTTAATTTTGTTTGCAGATGGTACAATACTTACTGGAAAGTAGAAATTTAAAACTTGAAATAACTGATCTCGACTTTGACGCAGCCTTAGAATGCTTTAACACCAAAAAATACGAATAAGCTACAAGCCATGTTTCTTAAGTATGTTGGACACAGTAAGAAGCATAAGAGTAACACTTTTTTTAGAAAGGTTAATAAGCTTAAAGGGCAGAAAGAGAGGGTTAATGCATTATTGGTGGTGGCAACATTGATAGCAGGAATTGCCTTTCAAGCTGCAATGAACCCACCTGGTGGGAGTTTGGCAAGAGGATTCTAAAGTTGATTCTGGTGCTGAACCCGTTAAATTTGGTTTTTATCTTAATCAAATGTTTAGCTCCACTATGTCTGGCGGTTTGAAAGAGTACCTAATCCGATATTCTGGAGGGAAACAATATTCTAACGTTCAAAATTTCGTGGGTTCTCTTATGTCGAATTACAGTAGTATATCCTCTATGGCACATGATGGTTTAATTTGGAGGATTCCGCGTTAACTGAAGTTGTTTCAAACTACAACAGCAGTGATGGCAATGGCGGTAATTTTTCCCATACCTAATACGCTATGCTGGATACCCTGTATTAGGTTATATATACCAGACATCTACATGAATTACATGGTTGCTAATGGGGTTGCTCTTTTTATGTCCCTAACTATAATTCTTCTAGTCATATGTGGGTTTTTGATCAAAATGCCGGTGGCCCAAGTTCGAGTTCTTGTTTTCTTGATGTGCATTTCAATCGGATGTATTGCCTCTGCTTATTTGTCAGTATTAGCAACTACGCTGCCAGATTTTTATTCCGAGCCGAAACACACCTTTATAAAAGTTCAAGTGTTCTTTGGAGTTTGCTGCATTTTGGCAGTTGGGTCCTTCATTTGGAGTTTGGTATGGAAGATAGATAAGCTGCGAAAGAGAAAGAGGCACCAGCACGTTGGATTTATAAATTATCTCAGAGAAATCTTCCACATTATGGACGCCAAGGATGCAGGAAAACTGATTTTATTTCTTGTTAGTTACTTTGGTTTTCGTCTTCATGGATTTCTCTGTTATGGTGATTGGTCCTATATCGACCACTTTTTGTATTAAAACCAGAATCCCACATATATAGAGATGGAAATGCAGTAGCTGATCTCTTAGCCAAATGGGGAGTTTCTACATGGTCTTAATGGTGGCCTGAGCCGCCAAATATTATTCGTTCTGCTCTAGGAATTGATAGGTCAGGCATGCCATTTTATCGCTTTCCATAGCTTGTATCATGTATTTTTTTTCGCGTTTTCGTTTTCTTTTGTAATCTCTTTTTCTTGTCTTTTGAGGTATTGGCCTAGTCCCCTCATTCTTTTTTCCTGCCTTTCTCAATAAATTGCTCTCCGTGAGTTTTGTTAAAAAAAAAAAAAAAAAAAAAAATTGTTTAAAACCATGTGTGTGCGCTGCAACACCATGGTCCATGACTGAATTTTGGTGGATTCCGGCTATACCATGTTTGGTTGTTCTCTAATAAGTTTGAGTACAAATAGACAGTTGTTTTATTTATTTATGTTCTACTCCCTCGAATCAATTAATGATCAGGTCTGAGAGCAAGTAAAACAAAATGATGGATACCTTTGTGGTTTATAGCCACAGCCCTGGTTTAGCAGTTCATGTCTGAAATTGCAGAGCTTGACTAAATTTCATCTCAATTACTTCTGGGAAAGGTTTGTGGATAATGCTCGTTGGGATAATCCCTCTACTGCTAGATTCATTTCCTCTTTACAAGAAAACCTGACTTATGACCCAGCCATGCCGGGCCAAAACTAGGATAACAAAGAGGTAGGTCCTCTTTTGGTGCAGTTCCTCTAATGCAGTTCGTATTTCACCTGATGAACGGTCCCTGTACTCAGATCGGGAAAAAACAATAACATTCAAATAGTACACAGAGGGTACCTCTGACTTATGAATCAGACGAGTCATATCAGTGCATTATTGCTTCGCATTCAAAGCATATGGTTGATCCATGGCTGAAATTTACCAGGAAAAAATGTTTGAACTATAGCCACACAATTTCATTACTTGTGTCTTCTAGTCAGTCTTTCGTTAGATTGTCAAATCTTTTTTATATCCTTCATCTATCTATAAAATTCTTTGTTCCATTGATCACAAAATTAATATTTTTTTTTTGCCAATTCATTAGAGAGAAACAGAAGCCGAAAAATGGAGAGGCTATTAGGGATGTCAAAGAAACTTCTTGTTTACTGCCAAAAGGTATTCTCAAATCTTCCACCACATCTGCCTGTGTTGTAGCTTCAACCCAAAAGTCATGATTGAAAAATTCTTCATCATTAACGTGTTCAGCTCCACTTGATTGTGTTTGTTCAGCTACACTAGGTTCCAAAACTGGATTATTCTCAGCTACACTTGCTTGAGTTTGTTGAGTACACTGTGGAATATAAGCATCTTCATCATCAACATCTTTAGCATCAACATATTTATCAGAAACATCTTCATCATCAGCTAAATCAATGTATATTGGAGTAGGATTCTTCTTCTTAATCCTAGGTATTCTTTGACTTCTTCTTACTGTCTTGCCATCCCTAAATTTCTTTGTTACTGTCTTGGGTGATGAACCACTACAAGCAACTGGCTTCTTAGGTGGAGTCTCAGAAACTGGCTTCTTAGGTGGAGTCTTAGAAACTGGATTCTTTGGTGGAGTCTTAGAAACTGGCTTCTTTGGAGTCACATTCTTTATGGGTGTCATCTGTGGTGGAGGAGGCTGTGAATCTTGACATAAACCAGATACTTCTAGGATCTCACCATTCTCATCTACTGGCATCACTTGCAAATACAATGTAATACAACCATGTTCATCTTGAGTTGAATTTTCCCAGAAAAACCAAAACTCTGTATCATTAATGATATTTGATGGTTGGCATGAATCAACATACCATAGAAGGTCCAATGTCTCCCTACTGGTTAATCTCAACATAGGACTAATCCTAGACTTTAACTGATTTATACCCATACCTTCTCTGGACAAACCCCTAAACTCAAAACACATAGCAGGGTTAATCCAATCCTTTACCTTAATATCTCTGGTTGCAAAAATGTCTTGTTCAACCTCTGAGATAACCTCTTGAACCTTTTGCTTTCTACATTTAAGAACAAAAAAAATATATATCAGACAAAGATTGGAAAACCCATCTAAGAAAAATTATGGAAATCAATTCAATTAATCAAAATTGGTAGAACCCAATTTTGAAATTAACAAACCCTAGAAAATGATCAGTGAACTTGATTATCAAAGCAGAACAAATTCGAACTTCATAAAAATTATATAAATGTATAAAACCCTAGAAATCTAAACACGCAGACGAACCTAAATAAATCAACCTTACAAACAAAACCCATAATTTGTTCATCAATGAAACGTTAAAATCAACCATGAAACCTAGAAAAACAGATTAGGGTTTTTTTGTTACCTCTCTGTATTCTTCTTCTTCCGTCTCGTCATCTTCACCAGCAGGAAATCTTCAATTTGTTCTTCGAATCTCAACTAACAACACACTGTTTCACTAATTTATCTCTCTACTAAAACCCTCTCTGAAGAACAAGAGAGAAGAAGAAACTGACTGAATCGATTTCTCTCTCTGTTGAAATAATCCTCGATGATAACAATGAAGAACTATCATGGTCATTGACATAATCCTCCGCGTTATCGATGATAACAATGAAGAACTATCATGGCTGTTGAAATAATCCTCGAGATATCGTGATATTTAGATCGGGCTCTCAGATAGAAACACGTGGAGATCTATCGAGGCGGGAGGACATCTTATCACATGTGACTAACACACACGTGTGAAGGACATTTTAGTAATCTTACCACATCGTGATATCTCCTCATATGATATTTTGGCGAGATATTGACAAGTCAACGAGATAAATTGACCGAGATGGTTAAATTGGATGGAACCCGTTTAACTTGCCTAGTCTAGCAAGAAATAAAAAAAGTGGCCTAGGAATGAAAAGTGAGGATTCGGACCAGGCCTATTTCTCGCATATATTCCTTACGAAAATAACCGGTGTATTTTAGGAACTACTAATCCCCACAGGTGTATTATATCAAAATTCTCTTGTTCTCGGTCAGGTAAGAGTTTCTGTTTTTTTTTTTTTTTTTTTTTTTATTGTTTGTCCTACTCACAGCTGTAGTAAAGATTGATGTAATTAATAATTAATACTAATAATAATAATTTGGCAGGCTATCATATTCAGTGTCTACTTAGTGCGAACCAGTCTTTGGCCGGCTAAAACTAGGTACTATGATGTAGACCTTAGGTCCTATTCTGGTGCTTGCTCTTACACCGAAGCATTTCAAAATCAACCTTTGAACTTAGCAACAATTCGGCCAATTATTTAAAAGTCAACCTTTGATCAAGTACAAATCACTGATCTGGACAGAATATTCAAATACCACAATCTTATCCTAAACGCTGGATTAATGTTTGAACAATCAGCACCGTTTCACACGTCTTGTTCGATATATTTAATGGCTGATAGTTGTCGTGACGTTCCTAAAACAAACAACTTATCTCCAATTTAAGATATTCCATTGTCGTCTCCAGGTGATGAAACAACCATTGTTAATTTGACATTCTCAAATAAAATACTCATGTATCAGAACCCATGATCTTTGATCTTACCTTGAAGTTCTCTCTAACTGGCGATTTGGATAGGTACACAGAATACAACTTGCAACATTATTCTAAACGGGGAGAATATTCCAACATTAGAAATTTAATTGATTCTCTAATCTAATAAGTTTAAGTACAAATAATTGTTTTATTTATTTATTTATGTTCTACTCCCTCAAATCAATTAATGATCAGATCAGAGAGCTAGTAAAACAAAATGAGGGATATCTTTGTGGCTTATAGCCCGAGCCCTGGTTTAGCGGTTCATGTCTCAAAAAGCTAAGGTTTGTGGACTATGCTAGTTGATATAAACCCTCTACTGCTAGATTCATTTCCCCATTACAAGAAAAGTTTAGATATTCACATCTTGCCAATATATTAGCTAGAGAGAATCGGAAGTTGAAAAATGGAGAAGCTATTAGGGATGTCAAAGAAAGTTCTTGTTTACTGCCAAAAGGTATTCTCTTATAATGAGTCACGCCTTGATAATCTAGATGAAGTATTTACAAGTTTTTGTAGAACTCCATTGCACATAGCAGCTATGAGGGGTGACATTAAATTTGCTAAAGAAATCCTATCTTTGAGACCTGATCTTGCATTGAAACAAGACTCAAATGGATTTACTCCACTTCACCTTGCTTCAGCAAGATTCAGTATGGAGATGGTGCAACTGTTGTTAAGGGGCAGTAGAGGAATCGATGCCTGTATAGTTCAAGATCAACTTGGAAGAACGCCGCTACACCTAGCAGCTATGCAAGATCGAGTTAGGAACATGAAAGTACTAATGGATGAATGCCCAGAAGCGATTCATCTAAAGAATGATCAAAATGAGACTATACTTCACTTTGTGTTAAAAGTAATACTAACATCAGTACCCTTGGATTGGTAATAAAGAAAATTATTGGTCCTTGCACAACCTTCCGATCTGAATCATATATCAGTCAACTCCAGGGACAATGACGGCAACACTATCTTGCACCTGGCGGCAGAAATGAGGAATATGGAGGTAAGTATGCACATTTGTAATTCTTTAGTCATGATTCAGGTAGTTAATTGAGATTTCCAAATGACTTCTCAAGAGCTTCCAAATCTACCTTTAGTCCATAGACAGTTTTGGAAAGTCTCCTAGTGTCCACGTGGATTAGGATTTCCTAAGAGTCAGTCTAACACCCATGTTTTTTGAAGGAGAATTAAAAGAACACGAAATTGGGGGATAAAAATTTAATTGGGGATATGAATTAATTCCCCCAACCAATAGTGTTTGCTAAGGGGTGGTTTTGGGGTGCAACAATAATAAAATATCCTCCCTTCAAAATAAAAATCAAAAAACTTAAAATCAAAAAACAAAATCATATCCCATTTCCATCTCCACTTCTTATTAATCTCTTTCGGGGTAGAGCTTTGAAACCCAAATATTCCCCATTCCCTTTCAAATTTAAACTCTCCCCATTCTCTTTCAAATTCTCTTCTCCTTCTGCCCGCCGGCTCCTCACTTTGGAAACGAATCATTATTTTTTAATTCTAAGTGATGAAGATCATCTTACCAAGTGATGAAGACCATGCGGATTTGATGAAGACCATGCCTGGAAAGCTGGTGCCATGGCTTGTAACTAACATTCAATGTCAGTAATAACTAAGTACCGGCATGCTCAATAGAAATCTATCGGTGCAGTAGTCGGTGAAAAAAATTCAACTTTCTGGATATGTTACATCATGTGCCGGCATAAAAATCAAAGCAACATACTATGTCGGAAACCAAAGTCTTGCGGCATGCTCGAGAATTAACTAAGCGTGCGGAAGTGGACCGATTAAAACCAGAAAAATTCAAAATGAAATATTTTTTTACATCGTGTGAGCCCGATGAAGACCATGCCGAAATTGATGAAGACCATGCCGGAAACTTGTGCTGGCATGCTTGGTAACTAACATTCAATGCCGTAACTAAATACCGGCATGCTCGATGAAATCTATGGATGCCGGTAGTCAAGTGGAAAAAAATATTTAAGTTTACGGATTATTTACATCATGTGCCGCATTGAAATTCAAGCAACATACCATGCCGGTAGCATGTACCGGAATGCTCGAGAATTAACTATCTCGTGCCGGCATGTCGAACACGGCCACGGGAGGGGCTATGCGCCCCGGACCCCCTGCACTCGCATAGCGTTACGAAAAAATAACTTTTGTACCAGATAGTTTTTGGGTTAAATACTATGCCGACTTGAATCAAAATAGGGGATAAGATCGGTGCCGGCATGGTACATGGTATGAATACCATCTCCAAGGTGCGAGTGGTTCCGCATTGTATTCATACCACGTCCATCTCAGGTACCTAGCTTTTTCAAACAAAATGGTGGATTCAAAGAAAAAAAATCAAATTTTCAACCTCTCAGCAGCAATTCTCTCTTCACAATCATCCTCCATTTTCCCCCAAAAAAGTTCTCTCTCAAATACTTTTTCTCTCCTTCTACTCTCACCTCACTCACCCAAAATCAAATAAAAACACACACTAATCATTTATCAAAAATCTTATGATTTTACTAATGATTATTAATCACTAATCCTGATTAGTGAGGGGATTATGCATTATTAAAATACTGAGATAAGGGGTGACATTGATTTTATATTTGGATCCGGTTTTGTCCTTTTCCTATATCGCCCAATTCCTTTTTATATCCCCCAATTTCGCGTTCAATTAAAAGGCATTGATTTGTAATTTTCAGAAATTTAAGGAGACTTTTTTAATAAGAATAAGCATGGTGGAAAAATCTCCTCAAAAGCTGATATTTTGGGAGACTTGAAATTTTGAGAATATTTGTTTTTGAGAGTAGGAACAATTTTCTTTCTCTTTTTTTTATTTGAGCTGATGACCAAGGGACGAGCCATTTGCGCAATAATACAGACGACCTCATCTAAATATATTGCACATCTCCTCTCTCTTCTTCTTTTCCCTCATGTATATTGACAGAGTTTTCTCTTTGCCATTTCAAAGGACATCTCCTCAGGTGACACACCGAAAAGATGCTAACCAATGATGAGATAGCATGGTAAATAAAAAAAATATGACTGACCGAAAACTTAGGCATAGCATAACAATGAGATTTATTCGGACAACCAACAAATTTTTTATTAGGTATTCATGGTAGTTTTATTTACATTTTTTGTCTCTATAAATGACATAGACTGTTTATAAAAATCTATAAAAGTCTATGGGAATTTCATTCGACTTCCACTGTTAGCGTGTGCTGTGACAAATATATGTATCTTAGCTTTGGTCGACTTAATTGTGTTTGCAGATTGTTGATTATTTATTGAACAACAATAATATAAGAATCGACACAAATGCCGTAAACAATAATAACCTCAAAGCCTTGAGTATGTTATCACCAGCCCAAAGGGATGAATTGGAGATTGGACTTTATGATAACCGTCTTGAACAGCGTGCACTGAAGCATGAGCGTAAGACTAATTCCAGAGATGGTGATCCTAAACATAAAAAGCTAAAAGCGGGGACAAATAAAAAACTAAAAGAGAGGACAAACACAGCAACGGTGGTGGCTACATTAATAGCAGGAATCGCTTTTCAAGCTGCAATGAACCCGCCAGGAGGGGTTTGGCAAGATGATTCAAAAGTTGACTCCGGTAAAGACCCTATTACTTTTACTTACTACCTTAATCAAATGTATGGATCTACGATCACATGTAGTTTGAATTCTTACTTACAAGAAGGCTGCAAAAGGGATGGGGTAAGTCCTAATATTGGTAGGTATCGGGTAGAAAAGGAGAAACGTTATTCTGGAATTAGATTTGTTCCCCAGAATCGTAATGCTAGTATTTTTGTCTATGATCTAATGTCTACTGTTTGGTGGGAGGAATCGCCTTCAGATTTATACATGATGACCAAGGGATTAATATTAAGAGATTTCAACTCTACCAAAGTTGTTTCCAACTACAGTAGTAGTAATAGTGATAGTGATAGCAATGGTGGTAATTTTTTCCCTTATATAATGCGGTACGCTGGATATCCAATAATGGCTTATTCGCACCCAGTTATGTACATGATTTACATGACTAGCAGCGGTGTTGCGTTTTTTGTATCTCTGTGTATAATTTTATTGGCCACATGTGGGTTTATAAGCGATACATCTCCTACTCAGGCACGATTTCTCGGAATGTTGATGTGCATTTCAATCCTGTCTGTCGGCTACAGCTATGTTTGTCTTATAGTAACTATGCTGCCAGGGTTTTATACAGAAAGGTTAGAATTCATGGTATTTTGTTCATACACTGCAGTCTGCTGCATCTGCGGATTTTGTTTTTACATCTGGAGTTGGATATCTAAGGTGGTTAAGCTACGAAAGAGGCACCTTTTTTGGAATTAATTTCCGTGATGCGATATGTGTATCGGCTCTTTGGGACAAAGATTCTATGGTTGTGGTCATATTTTCAATCTCGACAATGTTTTTCGTTGGTTTTTCATTAGTCTTGTTATACACTAGCTTTATGGTTACATATTTTGGATCCTATTTTAGGGATTTTCAGATTATTAAAATTAATGTGTAATTTTATGAATATCAAAAGTCGTTATGTTTGTTTGTAATTATGTTGAAGAACAGAAAATTGTAAGCTAAAGAGAAAGAACTTTAAAGTTTGTGAATATAGACAGAAAATAAAATAAATACATTATATCATCCATGCGTTTGGCTGTTCAAGGTTCTCATTTTGAACCGAGGGAAGAATCTTCTTAATCTGACAAATTAACACAAATAAATACATTATATCATCCCTAGCAGCACCACTTGCACTCAAGATGCAACAAACACTCGAGACATCAACACAAACTGGGGATGCTTTCTAGGGTTTTGGTTTGGCTGTCAAAGATGCGACGTACACTACGCTCAAATTAAGAAAGCGTGAAAAGGAATAAAGCGGTCAAATAAAAGAGGAAATAATGGTGAAAACGTTTTCACCCATTAACACCATGCGGTTACCACCTCCTCCCATTATTTCACCCTTTACTCTCTTCCTTCATGAGGCCAGGGTACGTTTCAATCTCGACTTGTATAAATAGGTCTTACTATTTCCACCCCGGACAACAAGTCTCGGTCAGGAGAAAAATACTACACTCTCAGAAAGGCAACTTTGCAAGCTCTCCCAAAAAGCTTTCATCTCTTGCGAGCTTCCCAAGCTTCTACTTTCTGATACAAGTCGAGACGCTACTCTCCTAGAATTATTCTGGTCTCAACACCTTTCTTTGCTTCCCTCCCCAAATCAACCCTTCTCCTCCACTTTGTGGCTCAAACCAAGTCCCAAACGGCCATTTCTTGGTTTAGGCCGGACTTGTACAGATTGATCTCTTGAATCTATAAAGTGCTCACGTGCAGCACATTTGTTTAGGGTTTGAACCAGTTTCTCACTCACCTACCGAAATTACCGAAATCGGCAGAAACGATTTTTACCTATAAACAGCTGTATACGTGCCTATTACGCCCCCACAATGTAATAAGATGGGTCCCCAAAGACGATTAAGTATTTATGTTGGATATGAATCCCCAACAATTATCCGCTATTTGGAACCTTTGACAGACGATCTCTTTACCGCTAAATTTGCGGACTGTCACTTTGATGAGACAACTTTCCCGTCGTTAGGGGAAGCTATGCAAAAGGATTTCATAAGGGAACGACAGGAATCGTCGTGGTGTGTCCCCACATTGTCTCATCTTGATCCCCGCACCTCACAATGTGAAAGTGAAGTGAAAAGAATTATTGAACTTCAAAATGTGGCAAACTCAATGCCTGATGCATTCACTGATATTTCTAAAGTGACGAGATCACACATACCAGCTGCAAACGTGCCTGCAATGTTAAAAATCCCTAATACGGGAAAGTGCACCTTATGTAGAGGGTGTCAAACCTACACTTGGTGGAAGTGTAGCTGGCGTGCCCCCAAAGGAAGAGGGGAGACCACCTGGTTCGATGGATACTCACCCAAGGAAGAAAAGAGTGAGTAAGGCACAATCCGATCCATTAATCATCAATACAGATAATCCCTCTCATGAAATTGTTTCTATTACAGTTATGTCCATGAATCAATAATGGAGGACGCTCCGATGTTTGAAATGATTGCAGAGAACAAAGAATTCTCTATGGATTATGAGAGTGCATACATGTTGATGGAAAGATCCTCCATGCAGATTGATGATGCATTTGCATACACTGTTTCTCAAGAGATCATTGAGCACGATGACATCGAACCACGCTCTATTGCAGAATGTCAAAAAAGAGCAGACTGACCTAAATTGGAAGGTGCAATCCGAAGAATTAAATTCATTGGCAAAGAGACAGTATTTGGTGCGGTAGTGCTAACCCCACTAGGTGTAAAGCCCAAGGACATAAATGGGTATTTATCAGAAAGCGTAATGAGAAGAATGAAGTCTTGAGGTATAAGGCTCGCCTTGTGGAGCAAGGTTTCTCACAACGCCCTAGAATTGATTATGAGGAAACATACTCTCCCTTAATGGACGTCATAACGTTCCGCTACTTAGTTAGCTTGGTAGTTTCAAGGACTTGAAATGCATCTTATGGATATGGTTACATCATATCTCTATGGGGATCTAGATTCGGAGATATAAATGAAAGTGCTGATGGCCTTCCATTGCCCGAATCAAGTAACTCTAAAACGAGAATCGTTTTTCGATTAAGTTGAAACGCTCACTTTATGGATTAAAACAATCCGGGACGGATGTGGTATACCCGTCTAAGTGATTATTTGATTGGGAAGGGATATACAAATAATGATGCGATATGTGTATCGGCTCTTTGGGACAAAGATTCTATGGTTGTGGTCATATTTGAAATTTTGACAATGTTTTTCGTTGGTTTTTCGTTAGTCTTGTTATATACTAGCTTTATGGTTACATTTTTTGGATCCTATTTTATGGATTTTCATATTATTAATTAATGTGTAATTTTATGAGCATGAAAATTGATTTTGTTTGGTGATAATTATGTTGAAGAACAGAAAATCGTAAGCTAAGTGAAAGAACTTTAAGGTTTGTGAATATAGACAGAAAAGAAAATTAAATACTCCCTCTATTTTATGGAAAAGAGTTGGGAATTTTGACAAAATATACCCTGTGGGATTAGTATTTCCTAAAGTACACCCGTTTTTTTCTAAATTGCTAAAATACACCCTCCATCCAAAATTCTGTTAAGGCCCACCATCTTGTTTTAATCCATATCTAACCGTACATCTATTGAAACTGTCAACGGCTAAGATTTATTCTAAATACAAAAGTTACTGATATGCCCTTAGGTGGAGAACAAAAGGCTCGGGAAGAAGCTAATGTTAGTTTCGTTTCATTTCTTCCTCTATCTTTTCTGTCTTTTCTAAAATCAGGTAGGAAAACTAGGGTTTTGGGTTGAGAATTTACTGATAAGAAGAAGAATGTAAGAAGAATTGAAGAATACAAGTTCATGTATGGATCTGCTAGGAATTTTTTCTTCTTGTTCTTCAATTTGGGAACTGTTGTGGAGGTAATCATCGTTTTCATTGAACTGATTAAAGTGTATCATATCAATCGATGGGTGTGTTACCATATTTAATACATGTTTGATTAAAATATCTTGCTAGATGTCATCTTAAACTGAATTTGATGTTCACGAAGAGATTTAAGTTTTTTTTTTTTTTTTTTTTTTTTTACCAATTTAGGGTTTTCCTTGTAATTGGATCTTTAGATTTCAATCAAATGATATTAAAGCATGGATTTGCTGTAATTTATGTAAAATTGCAGATTATCAACTTGAATGGACCGAATTGACTTGTTGGGGCTCATAATTGTAAAACCCTGGTTTTACATGCTAAAATTGTTCAGGAAGGAGCAGTTGTGCCATGAGTTGTTGTGGCTGCTGTGACGACGATGATAACAGGAAGGCTACTGATGTCGAAGGCCCGTACATTTTCTTGCCAATGGAACTGGCTCCTTGGTCCTTTGCTTTCGTCAAATTGGTGTATGAAAACCTCAGCTCTTTTCACAATAGTATGATTAGGTGATGAGCTTGTTTGACAACAGAAAAATGAGGAACATAACCAGTTGTGAATTCTTGAATGTTGTTACGTCCGGTAATAGGTTCGAGAATTTCTGGCCAACCTCTTAAAGCAGCATCAGTTGTGCACTTATCCAAGAAGTTTTCAACTCAGATTTGAAATAGTCGGGGTATTTCAGATATTTCATGGCATAGTCAACTCAGTCAGCTAGACCCGATTTACATACTTAACGACAGTTAACCGTTTTATTGAAAAAAACGGGATGAAAAAGTGAAAGTGGTGTATTTTAGCAATTTAGAAAAAAACGGGTGTAGTTTAGGAAATACTAATCCTATAGGGTGTACTTTATCAAAATGAAAGAGTAATAGTATTTTCGAGAGTAGTAGTGTTTTCGAGAAACATAGGTTGTACATTGGGCTGTTCAAGGTTCTCACTTTTCGTATTCACAAACGTTAAATCGAGGACCGAGTTGGTCTGCTAAGGCTAAAGCGGGGACCGAGGAAGACTCCTTTTAATCTGAAAAATTAACAACGAAGAGATTCGGCTGTGTCCTGTAGAATTAGAGAAACCAAGAAGGAAGAAAAGAAGGAAGAAACTGGTCGCTGCCAATCACATTTATGAACTACCGAAAATCCCATCGGAATTAATAGTTCGACAAGCCAATATCCAAAGGGAAACTAGATCAACTATAGCATCCCAATTGAACATATATGACGCTAGACACATGGGCCAAGTGTGAATTGGGAAACAGTAAAACGATGCTAGCTTTATATTACATCCCCACTCGATGTTTCTTTTGTGTGGAAGACTCTAGCATTCTTCTCTTTCCACAATGACCAAATGGTTGCATATAGCAGAATTTTCCAGATATGAGCGAGCGTCCCTACCTGATAAATGAAAGATGATTCGTCCAAGATTCAAATTTCTGTACTATTGCTTCATTCATACTCCAAGATATTTTAAAGGGATCAAATAAAACCAGACATGCCTTCTGGTGCACACTAGAAAAGTAGATGCTCTGCGTTTTCCTTTTCTTTGTTGCATATCTTGCAAACTCTGTCTGCCACAAATACATGTATAAGACAGACAGTATTAGTTGTCTGTATAAGTACAGCATTCCAAATAGATCTCTATATACTCCACAATTCTAGACGAACTTTGACTTGGAAGATCTCTGTGGCCGTTCTCCAAACCGGAATAAGAAAAATCAGCTGTTCCTGTGATAATTCTAAATACTGCTAATTCCCTAAAACATAAATTTGTTAGAAGTATAGCGTGATGGAAATGTTTTTGCTTTTGTTTTGATCAGACAGCTGGGGTTAAAAGGACCCCTCCCCTGGTCTGCATGATGGGAATGTTAGGTATCGCCAAAACGATTTTTATCACCTTCGACACCGATATACAGTACAAAACTACCAGCCATTGTTACAATTAATTAAGGTCACCAGTGGATGATCAATAACTGAAGACCGGATTACATGCACACTAGTTATTATATATAGAAAAAATGCTAGCTTTTGTATATAACATAAAATTATTGGAACTTAAAAGCATCCGTACTTAGTTTATTAATTCTTTGGCATCCAAGAAGACCTGGAAAATTTATGTATTTTTGCGAAAAGATATTTTTACACAATTTATTAAATAAATAAATAGTAATTATTATAGTTTGATTGTAAACGTGTTACACTCTTTTGATATAATTGTTTGAAGCTTGTGTGTGGTTGCATTGCAAAGGAAGAATAATCTTTTTCTTTATTTTAATGAACTCGCTGTACTAAAGAATATTATTCCGATATGAAAGCTGCTCAGGGAGGAGCATTGTGAGAATAACTCATTTGGACAGATTCTAAAGCTGCTCTCCTCCTGTTTTTTTAATTCTTCAAGGAATTACAGATTCCTTGCTAATATCCACTATATTTAAGAAAAACCAACAAAATTGCAATAACTTAGGACTACGCACAGTATACTAATCAGATAAAATAGAGGGAGGAAAATGTGGAAACAAGTTGAAAAGATGTTCTCCAGCGGAAAAGACCCGCGACTTAATAATCTAGATGATACATATACAAGTTTCCGTAGAAGTCCATTACACATAGCAGTTATGTCTGGTGACATCAATTTTGCAACAAAAATCCTATCTCAGAAACCTCATCTCGCATTGAAACGAGACTCAAATGGATTTACTCCACTGCACCTAGCTTCTGTGAGAACAAGTCTTCGGATGGTGAGAATGTTGCTCAAGGCTGAACCTGGTGCTTGTATCGTTCAAGATGAAGATGGAAGAACACCTCTACATCTAGCAGCTATGAAGAATCGAGTGGAGATCATGAAAGCACTAATCAAAGAAGGACTACCCGAAGCTATTCACCTAAAGAACGATCAAAATGGTGAGACCATACTACACTGTTGTGTTAAAAGTAACACTAATTTGAAAACTCTTGAGCTATTGACAGATTACTTGGTGCATGCAAAACCTCCACACCCAAACTCGGTATCTATCAACTCCACAGACAACGATGGCAACACAATCTTGCACCTTGCTGTGGAAATGGGGAATATGAGGGTATACACCTTAACTTCTAATTCTATGATTCCTTAATAAAATATTTTATGACATAGAGAGGGAATATTGATTAACTTAATTAATTCTGTTTTGCATGCAGATTATGGATTATTTACTGCTTAACAGAAACGTAAGAATTGATATAACTATACCAAACAAGAAGGGCCTCAAAGCCTTGAGTATGTTACCGCAAGCTAAAAAAAATGATTTAAAATTTGGGTTTTATGATTACCATGTACGCCACGACAACCATACGAGTAAGACTTTGTCTAAAAATGGAGATGAGCATGAAGGGCTTAGAAAGAGGGTTAATGCGTTAATGGTGGTGGCAACATTGATAGCAGGAATTGCCTTTCAAGCTGCAATGAACCCACCAGGTGGGGTTTGGCAAGATGATTCTAGAGTTAACTCAAATACTGACCCCGTTAATTTTGCTAATTATGTTGGTACAATGTATGGCTCCTATGTGTCTGGTGGTTTGGAAGAGTATATGGATAACAACGTGCCAGGTGATCTAATTTATGATAATAGAGGAGGATATTTTAACATTAAAGAATTTGTGAATGATTTAATCAATATATCCAGTGATGGCGCCTATGCGGATATGATGGAAAAGGGTTTAATTCTGGAGGATTTCGGGTTTACTGATGCAATTTTGAACTACAACAACAGTTTGAATAGCAGCGCCAGCACAGATGGGTTTTTCCCTTATCTAATACGCTATGCTGGATACCCTATATTAGCTTATACATTTCCGAACAACTACGTGATTTACATGGTTACTAATGGAGTTGCGCTTCTTGCATCTCTGACTATAATAGCTTTGGTCGCATGTGGGTTTATGATCGAAACAACTATCAACCAAGTCCGGTTTCTTGTTGTGTTGATGTGCATTTCAATCGCATGCGTCGCCTTCAGTTACATGTCTATATTAGACGCTATGCTGCCAGGTTATTACGTTGAACAACAACGTACTTTTATAACACTCAAGTATTCTTTGGAGTCGGCTGCATTTTGGGAGCTGGGCTCTTCATTTGGACTTTAATAAGGGAAATAGTTAAGCTGGAAGAGAATGTGGTAGAAAGAGAATGTGGTACCACCAGCATATTGAGTTTATTAGTTACCTTAATTACCTTGAAGCGTTCTTCTTCAGTATGGATGCAAAGGCTGCAGGAAAACTGATTTTATTTACTGTTAGTTACTTTGCTTTACGTCTTAATGGATATATTTATTATGGTAGTTGGTCTCAGGTGAACCCGTTCTTGTATTAAAACAGAGTTTCAGACATGACTAATTTTATCAGAAGCTAAGATAAATAAGTTTTGATGGGTTCCGGGAATGTTCACTCCGGCTGGTTACAGTTATGGTCTATTGTTTGCTATGGTATTCATTTGGTGCTCAATTACAAGCTGTCCTGATTACAATTAGAATATAAATATACTTCGACCAGGGTATGTCACGGTCAAATAATTTATGTATGTATATAGCTAAAATTATTAAAGTTGAAAAAATTATCAAAACTTAAATTCATTTGGCTCAACCCCTCTCTATATAGCTGTCGGAAAAATGATTAAAGTTGAAACAAATATCAAAACTTAAATTCATTTGGTGCTCAACCCCTACCAAACTTAACGAAAAGCCTGGTAAAATTCCACATTATTCCAATTACAAAGCTGCGTCTTTAACTTTTTGACCAACAAAATAAAAGTTAAAGTAAAGATAATCTGTCTCTTTAGTATTTTTACAGCATATATCACTTTCATACCTTGTTTCAATAAGCATATTTATCAATCAGTTTGATGAACTTCCCACTCACTCACAAAGTATAATCATCAGAAGAACAAAGAAAATAGAGGAATGAAAATATTGGAACGGCTTTTAGGTATGTTACAGAAAATTCTCTATTTTTGCAGATTTTTCCATTTGGTTATCAAAAACCGGTTCTGCTATCAAGATTCACGTCTGAATAGTTTAGATAAGGTATATACAAGCTTCTGCAGAACTCGACTACACATAGCGGTCATGTATGATGACATCAAATTTGCACACAATATTCTAAATTTGAAACCTGATCTTGCAATGAGAAAAGACTCTAATGGATTTACTCCACTTCATATTGCTTCTGCGAGAACAAGTGTTCCTATGGTGAAATTATTGCTAAAGGTCGAACCTAAAGCTTGTATAGTTCGAGATGAAGATGGGAGAACACCTCTCCATCTAGCAGCTATGAAGAATCGTGTTGAGATCATGAAGGTTTTAGTGAAGCAAGGACTACCCGAAGCTATTCACATGAAGAATGATCAAAATGGTGAGACTATACTACACTTTTGTGTTAGAAATAATAGTGATGATATCAAGACCCTTGCATTGTTAATAAACGAGTTGGTGCTTCAACAACCTCCAGATCTAAATTCCATATCTATCGACTCCAGGGACAATGATGGCAACACAGTCTTGCACCTATCTGCAGATATGGGAAATATGAAGGTAAATGCAGATTACTCGATGTTAACATTTATAATTTGAATCTGAAATTTGTTAATTAGAATCTTAACTTCTTCTCGATTCTAAAAGATGTTAGTGAATTCCTGAAAAAAAAATTGTCTCACCTCAACTCCATTTTGTAATGTTATATGTGAATTTGTGTTTGCAGATCATAAATTATTTACTGGAGAGTAATGATATAAGAATTGATGTAAATGTCTTAAATAACAATGGCCTGAAAGCCTTGGATATGTTATCACAAGCTCAGAAGAATGATTTAGAAACTGGCATTGATTACTTTGGATACCGTAAGAATAATTTTGATGACAAAGAATGGCTGAAAGAGATGGTGAACGTATTAGCCATGGCGGCGACAGCGGTTTTAGTACTTTCCTTAGCAGTGGCATTGCCTCCACGGAGAGCTTCTGAAAAGTGTCACTAAAGTTGGCTCCGGTACCGACCCTATCACTTATGCTTACTATCTTGATCATATGCATGAATCTTTTGTGTCTGGCAGAACGTATAACCTACTAAAGAGCCTGCGTCAACAATATTCTCCATCAAGTAATAGTAGTTGTGTGGAAGGAAGCTATTCTGATACATGTCGTGTTATCACCTCTAATGGTACCCAGCATGACAACGTGTATGGTTTTTTCGTGGCTCTATTGAATTCATTTGATAAGGGTAACTCTGCCATAATAAAACGCCTGATCTTCAACGATTTCTGGAGTGATCAGAATTTTATTCATTATCTGATACGTTATGCCGGATACCCTGTATTTGCTTTTACATCCCCCGATAAGCTTCACATGGTTACTAATGCGGTTGCGCTTGTTGTTTCTCTGGTTATAATATTATTGGTGAAATGTGGGTTTATGAAGAATGCATCTCACGGTCAAGTTCGAATTCTGAATCTGCTGGTTTGCATTTCCTACGGATGTCTGGTCTCAGCTGCGTTATGTGCCGGTTTAGTAACTTTAATGACGCCAAATTTTATTATCGAAGAACCTATAGTTTTTTCAGTCATTGTATACGGTGGACTCTTCCTCGTCTGGGCATTAAGCTTCCAACTTGTGCTGGTGACAAGTAGGTTCTCACTCTGGAGTCGGATATATAGTAACATTAAGCTACGAGTAAGGAAGTACCTTATCAGAGTTAGTTACGTTATGGAGCTTATTGGTGTGGAGTCTGTGGACGCAACTACTCTGCCTATGCTTAGTTATATTTTTGTTATTACTTTAGTATGTACTGTGACAGTTGGATATCTTTTCCTCTGAACCCAACATTTACATGTAATCGAAATATCTTTCCTAGGGGTTAAAGTCATTTCTTCCGCAAGGCTTTAATTTTCAATAGTAGTTTGCAGAAAGCAATATGCATTGTTGTCACCAGGTTTGATCAACTTTAAATTTCTCTGCTATTAAGTGAGACCGGTATATCCGTTTGTATCGGCCAATACGCCCGACCAATTTAATAGGAGTGCGAATTCGTGCACACTCCTTAACGAGTGTATATTTCACATTTTAATCTCTACCCTTGATTTAATTTAGGGAGTTATTTACCGAGGGTCGTGATTCTAAACATGGAGGGTAATGGGGCCATCCGTTAAATAATCAACCAATCGAGAAGAATATGTGAAATATACACTCGTTAGAGGTGTGAAACGATTTGCACTCATTTAATAGGCAATTTATTATACGGCATTTTTAATGGGAAAAATATCGTTTGGTCCTTTTATAGGTGGGCCCATATCCATTCGGTCGTTTGGTCAAACGCCTTTTACTTGTTTGGTCCATAATTATTTAAAAATACAGAATGGACAAAAGTACCCTTCCATGTTAATTTTTACTCATTTTTGTATCGTTCATTCCGGAAATGAATTTCATATAACAACATATACAAACCGGACTTCATTCGAGAAATGAAGTCCATATAAAACCTTTTTTTTCCTTCAGTATCAAAACCTATACAAACCAGGACTTCATTCCTAAATGAAGTCCATATAAAAACCTAAGAAAAACAGACTTCATTTCTGGAATGAAGTCCATATAAAAACTTAAGAAAAACAGACTTCATTCCAGAAATGAAGTCCATAAAAAACCTAAGAAAAACAGACTTCATTTCTGGAATGAAGTCCATATAAAAACTTAAGAAATACAGACTTCATTTATGGAATGAAGTCCATATAAAAACCTAAGAAAAACAGACTTCATTTATGGAATGAAGTCCATATAAAAACTTAAGAAAAACGGACTTCATTTCTGGATTGAAGTCCATATAAAACCTAAGAAAAACAGACTTCATTCCAGGAATGAAGTCCATATAAAACCTAAGAAAAACAGACTTCATTCCAGGAATGAAGTCCATATAAAAATAGACTTCATTCCAGGAATGAAGTCCATATAAAACATCAGCAACATCATCTTCATCTTCTTCGACGTCTTCAACAACAGCAACAACATCGTATTCATCTCATTTTCTTCGATGTTTTCAACACCGGCCAAAGAACAACAACAAACATCTTCGTCGTCGTCTTCCAACACCAAATAGCAACATCTTCATCTTCATCTTCTTCGTCGTCGTCTTCAATACCAATGGTGAAGACAACATATCACAGATCTAGATTTGAAAAATAGATCAAGAAATTATAGAGAATAGAGAAAATAAACATATCAACAATAGCAACAATGATCATATGCATCGTCTACAGATCAAGAAACATATGTATTAATCATCACCAACATCGCTTCATCTTCATCTTCATCCCACACCATTGTTACAGAAGATCGGGAAGAACAAAAAGAAAAAAAGAAGAAGAGAGAGAGAATGGGAATCGAAAATGAAGATATTTTCTAGGGTTTTTCTATATATATGGTCCCAAAAGGATAATTTTGTCCTTACAAGGTGAAATTTACATCATCCATGACGTCATCCTAGGACCAAACAATAATTTCTAGACCAAATTATAATTTATATTACCAAATAGGACCAAATGCACACATGACTGGGTCAACAGGACTAGACTCTCTCTAATATATTATTCCTAGGACCTAATGGTATTTCCTACATTTTTAATTCAATACTAATCTTTATATTCCACTAATTCAATACAGCCCAATATACGGATCAGTACTCCACTAATTCAATACACAATACGAATACAAAACCACACCATTTCGATACAAATTCTCTCACAGTATTCATTATCCAGAAACTGTGTCAGATTTAGTTCTCTCACTACCCGAACTAGTTGGCTCTGGCGATCAAATAAACCCAGAAATCTCTCGCTCTTTCAATAGAGTTTTAATCTTGAATCTCGCATAAGAAGCAAAACTCCCAAAAGATGCCAATCTCAGGTACCAAAACCTCTTGTTATCAAAAGCTTCTACAATTTGAATTTGATTTGTAAACCCTAGAAATTTAATTTCTAGTCTTATCTTTGAAAATCGCAGGAGAAGATCCGTCCCTGTGCAAAAATACTTGAAGATTAAGTATAAACTCTAACCTGGTTCCTTATTTGTTATTTCTCTTTGGTCAAATTACTTAATCAACAAATCTCTCTAGATTTTGCAATTTTATGAGTTTGTTTAGTTGATTCATGGTGTCTTAAAGAATGGGTATGTGTTTGATTTCTCTTATTATGACATGATTTAATTTTGATTGGTGAAACATACAATTTGGGTTTTGTTTAATGTCATGCTTTCTGGGTTTTTTTTCGATTTTAGTTGACGAAAAAGGTTTGTAATTATTTTTTGAGTCTGGTGGAGAAGGCATTTACAGATGGAAATGTCGCTAAACAGCTGAGGTCATTGTCATACAGATGCCTACGAGAAGAACTACTCTGAACTGGAAACATATTCAGAAGTTTGCATAATTTCATATTCGCAGAAGTATTTTGTTGCTGTTTGTGGGTTCCATGGTATGTGATTTCTTATCGATTTCTGAGTTTCTTATCTATTTCCAAATTTGTTATTGATTTCTGAATTTTTAGGTTCTCAATCTTGGTGGTTTGTGGAATTAGGGATTATTTTCAATAGGGTCAGACATGCTTAAAATGCGAAATGTGGACCATGTTGAGCTTGATTGTGAAGTATGAGTGCAATGATGCTTACTTGGATTATTGGTTGCTAGGTGATAGGGGCCTTAGCGTTGCTCAGTTAATTCTCGTTGATTGTATTCAATGGTTGAATTTGCAGAGTGTGGACAATTGTTAAGATACTAAACAAAATATAATAGCATTAATTCCGGATCTCTAGATTTGTGCATTATTATAACTTACATCTGACGGTGTAGACCCGCAAATTTGCTGTCACGCGTGCATCCGCGTGACATCACGACTCAATTTTTAATAAACAATGTTGAGTACTTGATACTGGCTTCACAAAGATCGGTAACTGAAATCTGTAGCTTAAATTAAGCAAGGATAGGCTCAGTATTTATAGTTAGATATGTGGATTAATATTTGGAAGATCCTTTTGTACTAGGAAACCAATAATTAAGGGAAACCCTTTTTAATTAGGAAATCGAATAATGAAGGTAAACTAATTGTATTTAATTAGAAAAGCATTGTCGGGTATTTTTGGCTCGTCCTCTGGGGAAGGAACTCGGGAAGGCTTGGTGTGGTGACAGTTCATTAAACTTGAACAATGGCCACAATTAGGCTAGGGTAATTTTGGTTTGGCCAGGGCATAATTTCTGCCGTCAAAATCAATTAAGAAAAGATCATCTTATGAACGAACGCACAGATATATATCTCGTGAACTAACGATCCAAGCATGGATGACGAAATCAAGGGTAGAAAATATCCAAGAACAGATACCACGTTTCCTTATACTCCCTCTGTCCTAAAATTTCCGTCCTCTATTCTATTTTCGTCTGTCCTAAAATACTGGCCAGCTTCTGTTTATAGTCATATTTTTTAGTCAAACTTTCAAATATACCCTTCAATTTTTTATAATTATAAAATTATTTTTAATTATAACCAATCTAATGTTTAATGATATCTTCCTGGATAGGAAACAAATCTACTAAATCAATCCATAAAATTATTTTTAAATATAACCAATCTATAATCTTTAATGATATCTTCATGAATATGAAACAACTCTAATAAATCAATCCATAAAGATTTTTACTTTTATCTTCTATTTAAATATTTCTATAAATAATAAAATCATTTAATATGTATTCTTCTTACATACTCAATAATCCATATATATAATCTTTTTAATTTTGGTAATAACATAACATTTAATATGGGTAGTTTTGTACACTCCTCTAGTCTCCTCAAGCGGACTAATAATTTAGAACGGAGGGAGTAATACAGAAGAGAAGAGAAGAAGAGAATAGAAAGATTGAGAGCGTTAGTCATTAGCTGACTCAGGTCTGACTCGTCTGATGTCAGACTCTTTCCTTGCTACACACATATATTGCGGAAAACTGTTTGTTATTAAGTTCATAACTCAGTTTTTTCCGCTCTCTTTCGATCTAATTAAAATACTAAATTAATCTCCAAAACCACCAGGTAACTAGCAACAATGTCAAACGTGGTGCTCCCAGAAGACGTGATCCATGAAATCCTTTTAAGGCTACCTGCGAAATCGATCCTTAATTGTAGGTTTGTTTGCAAGACATGGTTTTCCTTAATATCTAACCCTAGTTTTGCGAAACAACATCTAGATCATGCTATCCGCAACCGGAAAAAACGATCTAAGTTTATGTTTATGATTAAAGACGACAGCAAACCATATTCACCTCTAGTAAGTTATGACGATACACTCTCTTCTTCTTTTTTGGAGCACGAGGATTATGTTGATATGGATCTCCCACTCCATGGCTTAGCTTATTCAATTCACATGCTGGGATCTTGTAATGGTTTGATTTGTATCATGTTTCAAACTTGTGCGGTTTCGGTTGACGAAGTGGTGAACTTCCCTGTTATCTGGAACCCAACAACTAGAGAATACAAGATATTACCCATTTCACAAACTAGATTTAAAAACCGCTTCACTTCCATCTATTCATTTGCTTATGACCGTAAGAATGACGACTACAAGCTCCTAAAAGGTGAATTCTGCGAAGATGATTATTATTTTGTCAAACCTCCTCCAAGTGAGGACGATGTTGATATTTCTGAGGTATATTCGTTACGGTCAGATTCATGGAGAAGCATTGAGACCATCCCTTATCATATGCTCAGGTATGTCCCATATGATACCGTATCTGGAGTGCTTGTTAATGGACATCGTCACTGGTTAGCTAACCGCAGGATTCATGAATATACGCGACTGGAGGAGTTTATAGTCTCTTTTGATTTCAGCGAGGACAAGTTTAAACAAATGCACTTGCCAAAAGCATTTAAGGAAAATCGCGATTACTGCCATCTCAAGACCGTCGGAGTATTGGAAGAGTGCCTATGCGTAATTAATGGCTTTCGGCAGCCTAATAGTCCTCAACTTGAGATATGGGTGATGCAAGATTATGGTGTTCCAGAATCCTGGATTAAACGTTTTGTCATTCACCCGCCGGAAGATAGAATGCCTTTAGATCATAACCCACTAAAAGTGATTTGGTCTTTTAAAGATGATAATATTCTGCTATTAAAGAGGAAAGATCAGTTAGTTTTATATGACCCAAAGCAAGATATCATAACAAGAAATAGTTCATCAGTAGAGATAAGGGGTGTAGAGAACTATGTGGAAAGCTTGGTTTCACTCAACTCTGGTATCTATGTGGGGAGCTGTCGAGAATACGCCAATATTCTACGTGCTTCTTGGACTAGAAGGTTGCACCTCTTCGACTACGAGGTCTGAATTTATTTATTTATTTACATTAGTATTTTCAAGCCTTTTAGAGGGTACATTCTTAAAATGTGTATTAATTGTTAAAGAGTTGGGATATACTGATACAGTTTCATATTGAAATTGTTTTGCAGTCATTGGTGGAATTATCAGGAATGACACTGCTGGGCTTGTTGCTTGCTATGGGAGGCAGCATATTTTTTAAAACTCAAACAATGCGGAAGAGGGTAATTCAACCTGCGGATTTTGTAATGGTGTTATTCTGGCTAAACAGTGGTGAGTTCAAGCTCTGGTGGTGGAGGGTAATTCAACCTGCGGATTTAAAATGGTGGATTCATCAAAGATTATTGGTCAACCAAAAGATTTTTCGGTGCAATGTTTAATGTTCATCAGTAGAATGGTGAAACTGATGAGAATGCTTTCTGTTTTGGAAAATTTCTTGTTTGGTCCTAAGCCCATAAGATTATTTATAGTAGGGTCCAACCGGATTTCACTCTTATCCTAGGGTCCAAAGTTTTTGAAAACATGGAAATGACTAATATACCCCACTGGTTAAATATGTGTGAAATAACATACTTCTACTAAATCGGGATTTTATTTATCGGGAGGTCAAATTTAATTAAAACATATAAAATACCACAAATTTGAGTACATATACTGCTACACTTGTTTTACAAATTTGAGTACATATCATCTGCCTTACAAATTTGAGTACATATAAAACACCTTTAACACACATTTGAGTACATATCTGCTGCACTTTTTACAAATCTGAGTACATATCTGCTACACTACTTACAAATGCAGTATATATCTGCCGCACTGCTTACATATAGATTTTGTATCTGTTGGACATATTGAACCTGTAAATGTGATCAGGATATAACAGTATTAAAACACATCAACAAAGCTACCATCTATTTCAGTATTTCGCATACGTACTCATGGGTCAAACCAAAAAAAAAGTGGCAAAACTATGAACAAAACATAATCAAAAGAAGTTTCTATCAGTACGTCATATACGCACTGCAGATTCATAAACTAAAAACTCAATTGCATGTCAAGAAGTGATGAATCCATGAATATAACCGAATCAAAGCACATATTTTAGTATCTCACATACGTACTCATGGATCAAACCAAAAGAAGTAGCAAAATTGTGAATAAAATAGAATTAGAAGAAGTTTATATCAGTTTGACATATACGTACTGCGGATTCATGAACTAAAAACTGAACTTCATGTCAAAGAAGTTGCCAAACTCAATCACATGACAAGAATAGGTGACATAAATATGAAAAATAAGAGGATAGAAACAAATATTACGGTATTTCGTATATGTACTTGACGGATAAGGCTTAAAAAGGAGACAAAACACATCCAAATAGCATTTCCTATCAGTATGCGACATATGTACTGAAGATTCATGAACTACAAATCAACTGCATGACAAGAACAGGTAACGGATCTATGAAAAATAAGAGGATCGAAACAAATATTACAGTATTTCGTATATGTACTGACGGGTAAGACTAAAAAGGGTGACAAAAATTCAGTATTATGCATACATACTCATGGATCGAACAAAAAAAACTGGAAAAACTTCGAATAAAACAAAATCAGAACAGTACGCCATATATGTACTGTCAATTCATACAAAAAAAATGTAACAAACCTAAAAAACATAAAAGCGTCATGAAAATCGATGTGATCATCATAATACAATCAAAAAAAAAATCAAAAGAAGGAAAACCAAACAAAATAATTAAACAAGTTGATTAGAAACATACCCTAAAATACAAAACAATATTCTCATTGTAAATCATAACGAGCACCTTCTTCTTCTTCTTCTTCTTCTTCTTCTTCTTAAAAGTAGGCTAGGTTTATGTCAGTAAAACAAGCTTTTGGTTTAACCGATGGTTAATACACAACTAAAACTGAAACCAAACCTATAGATGCATAGTAAACACAGATTAACGATCTACGTCATATACGTACTGATGGTTAATACACAAAAGCAAACTGAAAACAAACCAAAAGCCAACAAAATGAAACTAAAATATCCAGATCTATTAACGAAATGAACACAAAACATGATTTTATAACTAGATCCGAACTATTTTCATCAAAAACCACCAAGACATCACATACGTCTTGATGATTAATATACACAATCAAACTAAAAACAAATCAAAGACCAACAAAATGAAATTAAAATATCATATCTACTAATGAAATGAACATAAAACATGATTATCTATCTAGATCTGAAATATTTTTATCAAAATCGAAGTAAAAAAATTAAATAATCAAGCATGAAGATCGTAAGAACAAAAAACCCACCTACCGATTACAAAATATGATCTCGAACTCACGAATAGAACAACGACCTCAAAAAATCTTCACTTGCAGAGCTCTTCTCTGAAAACATAAATTGAGAGAATGAAAAAGAAATGAAGGTCATTATCCATTTTTATATAGTGCAGGGTGTTTTGGGAATTATGATAATACGTCTCATGTGTCCCTTGCGTGTCTGGACCTAGGCTTAAAAAATTAGGTCCAGTTTCATGTTTTTCTTTTAATTATGGACCTCTGCTTACTGGGCTTTAGTGGTTGGACACCTGCCACTACCTATAATCACTAAACTAGTACCTATAGGTAATTCCTACTTCTGTTTTTGATGCGATCTCATATATGTTTATTTTATGTTATTTTCAAAGACTCTTCTGTTTCAATATTCTCTTCATTCTTTCCGCTTTTTTTTTTTTTTTTTTTTTTTTCGAAACTCAGGTCACTGATATTATCTCCCCCTTTAATGAGGGCAAGACTAATCAAAAGTCAAACAATTAAGTGACAGCAGCCGTTGGATCTCCCTCCTTTAAAATCTGGACCGTTAGATAAAAGCATATTCCCTACAAGATTCCCGTCACATTCCGTGTGATTTTTTGGTTACTTCTTTACTCAATCTTGTTTACTTCTTGTTTACTTCTTTACTCATGGAGATATATTAGTAGAGTTATATTTGCTCTACTAATATACAAACCATTTCAAAATATACAAACCATTCTTGTTCCATTCTTGTTTACTTCTTTACTCATGGAAAATTAGAAAATCTTCACATTCCTGGGAAATTAGAGTTATATTTGTTCCATTCTTGTTTACTTCTTTACTTAAATTTAGTGGTCAGCTTCTTGAAGGGTTTTGTGGTGCTTCCGTGTGAAATATACCCCATGGAGGATATATACTCAATCTTGTTTACTTCTTTACTCATCATCTCTTCATCCCAAGTAATTGTTATGGGATTCACAACTTTCTCTACAATTTAGAAACACAAAATTAGGCCATTTAAGTGTTTAAGTAGGATTTAACATGGGTATTATAGGAAAGATTTTACTCTCTCTGATATTTCTTAATATCCGTGAAAAACTCTACAACGTCAAGTAAATCGGAACGGACGGAGTATAAAATGAGACAATTAAACCCGAATCTTAAATAACATATTCATCTC
Organism: Papaver armeniacum; assembly: GCA_023531295.1. Classification (NCBI taxonomy): domain Eukaryota; kingdom Viridiplantae; phylum Streptophyta; class Magnoliopsida; order Ranunculales; family Papaveraceae; genus Papaver; species Papaver armeniacum. Next base: position 23,175 of record JAJJWW010003090.1, on the reverse strand, counting down.
GAAAGAATCTAAACTAAAGCTGATATCTCCTCGTCGAAAATAACCTTGTAATCTTTCTCAGTGGAGTATCCACTATAATTAAGAAAACAAAAAAATTAAACAAAGTTGCAATAATTTAACACTCGCAAAGTATGCTGATCATGATCAGAGAGAAACAGAAATCATAGAGCTTATCTAAAATGTGGAAGCAAGTTCAGAAGATGTTCTCTAATGAAGTAGATTACTCGCGTCTTAATAATCCAGATGAAACATTTACTAGTTTCTTCAGAACTCCAGTACACTTAGCAGTTATGTCTGGTGATACCAAATTTGCGACAAAAATTCTATCTCAGAAACCAGATCTTGCATTCAAACGAGACTCCAATGGGTTTACTCCACTTCACCTTGCTTCTGTGAGAACAAATCTACCGATGGTGAAATTGTTGCTCAAGGCGAACCCTGGTGCTTGCATAGTTCAAGATGAAGGTGGAAGAACACCTCTACATCTAGCAGCTCTGAAGAATAGAGTAGAGATCATGAAACTTCTAATAGAAGAAGGTCTACCGGAAGCAATACACTTGAAGAATCATCGGAATGGGGAGACTATACTACACTTTTGTGTAAAAAATAACACTAAATTGAAGACTCTTAAGCTATTGACAGCATATTTAGATCACGCACCACCTCCATATCTAAATTCTGTATCTATTAACTCCACAGACAACGATGGCAACACAATCTTGCACCTAGCTACGGAAATGGGAATGTTAAGGTATATCAACTTCTTAATCTACGACTTCCAAATAAAATGATTTTTTATCTCCACATATAATTCTCACGTACATGTAATTGGATATTAGATTAACATAATGGTGTTTCGCAGATTACAAATTATTTACTGCTGAATAGTAGAGTAAGAATCGATATAAATGTCGTGAACAACAAAGGCTTCAAAGCCTTGAATTTGTTGCCGCAAGATAAAAGGAATGATCTAGAATTTGGGTTTTACGATTACCATGTCTGCCACCACAAGAATAAAAGTGAAACTTCGTCCGAAAATGGTTATCATGAAGGGTTAAAAGATAGGGTCAATGCATTAATGGTGGTGGCAACATTGATAGCAGGAATTGCCTTTCAAGCTGCCATGAACCCACCAGGCGGGGTTTGGCAAGATGATTCTAAAATTAGCTCTAGTACTGATCCCGTTACTTTTTCTTATTATCTTCAACTAGGGCTGTCAATGGAACCTATTGGACGGTAACTAGCTCTTCCATTACCGTTACCGATATTTCCTACGAATTCGATACGATAATTTCGGCGGAATTTTAAAAATCAAAACCGCTACCGTTCCATTAAGTTAACGGATATCGGTAATTTTACCGATAAATACCGTTAAGTGACAATATTATACATAACCTATTTCTCATACTAAAAATTAGTTCAAAATAAGAAATTTTAGGTTCCAAATCCATGCAAAACACAATGTTCTTAGTTATATGTTCTTGCAAAAAAAAAAAAACACAAAGAAATTCAAAAACGGGTAATACTAACACTATAATATACATGTGTGACAATAGATACCGGTAACGGTAATTAATGGAACGGTAAGTGCCTAAACCGATACCGTTCCAATAAGGCAAAAATTACCGATAATTTTTCCATTCCGATTTCGATACCGTTATGTGGAAAATTTCCTATAGGAACTTCGAATTATCGGTACCAGAATCCGAACTCGGTATTCCATTGACAGCCCTATCTTCAACACATGTTTGGATCCTCCGTTTCTGGTGGCTTGGATAGTTACATAGATATCTACTTGAAATATACTTCTGTGGATGGAGGAGGTCAAGGGAGAGACAATTCATGCATTAAAGATTTTGTGAATGATCTAATAAATATGGATCACAGGTTATAATGTTTTGATGTCAAAAGGTTTAATTCTGGAGGATTTCTCTTTTACTGATGCTGTTTCAAACTACAACAAGAGTGGGAATAGTGGCAGCGGTGGCTCTTTTCCTTATTTAATGCGTTACGCTGGAAACCCTATATTGGCTTATACATGGCCGGGCCATTACGTGATTTACATGGTTACTAATGCAGTTGCATTCTTTGTGTCTCTGACTCTAATATCTTTGGTCATATGTGGGTTTATGATGGAAAGATCTATTACCCAAGTTCGAATTCTGGTTGTGTTGATGTGCATTTCAATCGGATGCATTGCCTTCGGTTATTTGTCTATATTAGTTGCTATGATGCCAGATTTTTACATCGGATTATATCGCGTGTATTTTGTACTGCTTGTATTTTTTGGAGTCTGCTGCTTGTTGGGACTACTTAGGTTCTTGGTTTGGACTGCATGGAAGATAGTTAAGCTACGAAAGGTAACGAGGCACCACCATATTGGAGTTATTAATTACGTTAAAGCGCTCTTCTTCACCATGGGCGCAAGTGCTGCAGGAAAACTGATTTTACTTATAGTTTGCTATGTTGTTTTTCGATTTGCTGGATATGCTTATTACGGAGGTTGGTCCCATATTAACTCATTTTTGTTCTAACCAGACTCTCCTTTTGGGTGAGAACACTGGTTGTACGTGCTAGCTCTGTTATAATATTTAAAAAGATATATATACTACTGTAGTTTCTTGTTTTCAAATCTCTCTTATTTACAAGAAAATATTGTAAACTCTCATTGGTGCACTGGTTCATGCTCAAGAGTGAAGTGTGAATTTTTTTTTTTTTGAGCTGTCATAGTTGCTTTTATCTGTCATAGTTTCGCCTGTACTCTCCTTTGCCTGTTTTCTGGGCTCCTTGTTTATGCAGATGTTCGTTGTATCTTTGGTTCTAACTTTGCACTCTTTTTTGTTGAATGAAATTTTATCTTTTCAAAAAAAAAAAAAAAAAATCTGTCACCATATATTCCATGGTCAGTGGGAAGTGGAAAGACTCTAAAGTTAAAACAAAATATTTAAACTGCAGGTTTGGTGCATCACACCTACTTCACTTTTATTTAAATAAAATTAAGTAATTATGATTCCAATGAGAAAGCTCCCTCTTTATTCCTTTCAGATTTTTAATTTTTTTTTAAATTATTCCCATTTTGGTTTTCACTTTTTACTACTAAAAGTAGAAATAGATTAATGGACTGGAACGCGAGGAAAACGGTTACTGTCAGATTCATGCATTCATTATATAAAGTGAAGCAAGAGTTGCTAAAAAGAAAAGCGAATGATAAACTTACCAAAGGATTATTCCGAGGATAACCTTGAGTGAGAATTATTCCGAGGATAACCTTGGTAGCAAATTGTTAAAGAGGAATTACATAATCTCTTTTCGGCTCTTTAAGTGTTTTGAGTATTTTGGTGGTCTCAAGGTAAATACTTCAAAGACAAGGCTCGTAGCAATTGGTGATGTGCCAGAATTATCCGTTTGGGCTTCTGAACTTGGTTGTGCTACTGATAATCTACCATTCACTACACCAAAACCAGGATTTTCTCACAGTGTAGATTATCACAGATTTTCTTTCAGTTACAGATATTTCTGTGACAGGTCTTGTAACAAGTATAACTGTGAACATTTTTTAAAAGCGTTACAGTATTGGTAACTTAGTTAAGTAACAATAATATTTGTTGGAATTTTTTTTTTGAAAACAACAGTTACCATCCAAATACTAATTCCACCCAATTTTTTTAATATAAAAACCAACCCCAAATTTTACCACTATTTTGATTTCTTTTATCACAACCATAGCAACAATTAAACAAATCACACTTCCATTAAAATTTTATAAATCAAAATAAATATTTTCTTTTTCTAAATATAACAAAACACCATTCTGTTTTTTTTTAATAATCCACACTTACCCAAAATACCAAAGACTTACAAAGACTTGGTCAAAATAAAAAAACATCACGACCCAAACTTCTTCTTTTACCCGAACACCACCTGCAGTCTTCTACTCCTCCATTAAAACGCCTAAAAGAATCATCTCCACCTCCATCTCCATCTCTATCGATTTCAACTCAGGTTTGCTGCCATTGAAAAGGGTGATGTTGATTGAAATTGGATCAATATCACCACCGCTCTTCATCTCGACCAATCTGGATTTCATGCAACTGAAGATAATGGTTAACCGGTGATTATGCTGATGATTCATTGGATTCTCTCTGTGTTAGATTAGGTAAATGATTCACTAAGTATTCTTGTTCGATCGATAATCAATTTTGATTGTACTTTTTTAACTTGGGATTTTTTCTAATTGGGTAAAAAAATAGGGAAACATTTTTTCCCATCACCATTAGGGGAACAGTTATTTAGATTCAATTCGCTTTTGGTTGAGTATTGAATTGGGTTGGGGATTATATGTGATGGTTTTTTTTTTATTAGATTTAAAACAAAAATTACTTCAGAAGCTAAATTTTCCTCACTATTGCTTTTGTGTTATGGTTAGGGAGTAGGGACCTGAATAACATACTTAATCGATTTCGATCAAGCCTCATCATTGTTGTAGTATCTAGAAGCCTCGTCAACTCTGAATAAGATGGTTCAGATTTTATCTGATGACGAGGTAAGTGATTGATTTTTTCTATTTATTCAGAATCAATTGATAATTTGTTTAATTATATGAAATTGGGTGAAAGATTAGGGTGAAATTAAAGGGTATTTTGAATGTTTAGATTGATTACAAACCGATTTTTGATGTGGGTTAAATTAGTTTAGATTGATTACAAAAATGAGTTTCCTAATTAGTTTTAGATGCAGAAATAGATAAATTGTTTTTGGAGCTGAAGTTTGCTGTAATATGTTCTTCATCAATTTCATGTTTAGTAGAACTAAGCTGATGTCCATATAGATTTACTGTGTTGAAAGTTAATTGTACAAGAAGTTCATAGAGTTGTCTAGCAAAATAAAAGTTGTGCCTTAACCCAAAACTTTATGGGTGTCAACAAGTATAAGCGTACTTTGTAGCCGAGTAATTTTCACTAGTATGTTTTTTTTTTGTTTTTTGAAGCATGAATTTTTTGTTATGGCTTGAAGTTTGTTGTGGAACCACTGAAGAGTTTCGATTTGCTATTAGCACCAATCGATGTATTGAAGTTGTCGAATTTATATGTAAGATAAAAGACCATCTCGAGTTTGCTTTCATATAATGTTGTATCGTGCACTTTGCGTAGTCGAAGATTGGGAAATTATAAAAATGTTACTTGTTAATTTGATTATATTCTATACGCTTTTTTCAAGTCTGAGATGTCTAAATGCTAAAAACTGGAATTATAATGTTCAACATTGCAGGTGAATTCAGTAAAGTTAGTGCAGCTACAGAAGAGACCCAATCAATATGCAGGCAGATGCTCGTTGGCTTGCTTACTGCAATACAGTGGACTCAAGATCTGGGTGCTAGGAGGGTACAACTGCAAGAGATTTGTGGGAGCGAGAAAGCTGTATTGTCTTTTTTGAGTTTCACCATATGGCTGTTTGTTTTTCTGAATTAAGAGTTATAAAATGATTCTTTGGTTAAGAAACTGATCTAGTAGCAAAAGGTGAGCTCAGTAGACTAAGGATTGAAGGTCGTGCTCTTATCTGGGGAAAGAGCTATTCAGACCTGACCAAATAATTGTACTGTCCATAACTATTGATGTGGCCCATGTTGGTTTTATGGGGTTCTCTAGGTTTTCAGTGACAATCTTCAAGTCAATGTCACGGTTTCTTGTTTCATATATAGAGACTCAACAGTTTTCAATTTTTGCGGGGTGGATTTTGACGACTTCCTCTCACATCTCGACGAGTTTCTATTGTGCTCGTTCAACAACAAATGTGAAGTGAAGATTACATGATGTTTATGGTAATTTTCATTTAACTCTGTTAACATATAAGTTTTCATACAAATAAAATTGCACAAGTTTCCATACAAATAAAATAGCATTGTTGAGGTAAATAATGATAGCTCTGTTATCCAAACAAACTAAAATGCATTATTTTCTTTATTTTTTGTCTATCATGATATTTTTGGATTACAAAGAACGATGTGATTAAACTAGTTTCGATTCATTCTAACCGGGTTTCGGTTAGTATGAGATGCACAAATTGATAGTTTGTTTTGAGTCCAACTTTCTTTTAAGTTGTTCTTCATCAATTGCAACTAAATTTATAAGTGTTCTTAGATATAGGTGCATATACACAGGAAGTTTATAGATGTGGATGTAATGATGAATAAGTTGTATAGCTTACTGAGCTTCGATATGAACATCAGTATGACGAACTTAGCAAACTTCTTAAATTCCTGTTGTTCTGCAGCAGCTAATACAAACAAATTACAGTGGATTCCTTTCTTTATCATTTGTGTATCCTGATAAAATTGGCTTCCACTTAGCCGATTAAGGCTGTTTAATCATTTTAATCACCTTTGAATCATTTTGTTGGATGTCGAAACTGAAAATATAGGTATACTCTAGTGCCAAACTTTGCCAATTGTGAAAAAAACTAAGCTATTTACTATGCTTATAACTCGTCTTTTAGTAGTTAGGGGTGTGAATGGTCTTAAGCTCTCAATTCCTACTATTGAAACAAACCGAAATTTGTTTAATTTTACAATTATTGTGATATATGGAATTATAGGGATGGTGATAGTTAAGATTTTGAAATTCTAAGGATGATGGTTCTCGCAATAGCCTTGACATCATCGAGCGAGATGTTTGGCTGCAATAAAATTGCAGGTGATGGATGCTGAGCAAACAAGGATATGAGATTGGTGTTAGTGAGTTGCAGCTGGAGTGAAGCAATTGCAGAACGTGTTGGTGCTAAGATGTTGTGGCTATGACCGGTTCGGAGCACTAGGTGTTGATGGTATCGGGGATAAAAGTCTTGAGTCCGTGTGCTGCTTTGGAGAAGGTGGTGATCTCAGTATTGCGAGATAATGTGACAGCCGAGTCATGGAAGTAATAGAAAGCTCGGTGATGCAATAAGTAAGAGGATATTGTTGTTTAGAATGGTTTCTTGGTAGCGAGTGTGTAGTTTGAGCCGAAAGAGAAAGTTGTGAGAATGGATTAAGGCAATGGTGGACCCGAATCGTGGCTATGGTTGTTGGTCAGGTATGTCAACGGCTAAGATGTCTTGAAGGAAAATGGGGTCCTAAGAAGAGTTTATAGGCACCTCGGTGGTTATTTAGTAGGTTGTTGTGTTGATGGTTTATCTTCAACTTGAGAACAAGTCGGTGGCTGGTCGGTGAAGGCTTGAAGATATTGGTGTTGTTTTTGATGGTTTGATCGTGAACAAGGAAGATGTGAAGTCGGAATGCCTGGATATGCGCCACCGATGAAGAGCAATCATGGTACAAAACGATTAAGGCCGTGCAAAATGGCTCGTGCCTTGGCAATTAGACTAGTCGACCTTAGCCGACTCGACTTAGTTCGACCTTACCTCGGGCCGAGTTAACTCATTGGTCTTACTTGACCAATCGACCTTGACTAGTTGACCAAGTTTGACCAAATCCACGGATTGACTTCGGCCGCTATGAGTTGTTCTCATTAAGAGTTAGGACTACTTGTTTAAAGTTTTGCCTACATTTCCTATAAATTTTGTTCACTTTTCGTGGATTTCCTCTAAATATCAACATTTTGTCAACATTTTGTGCAACGTCCATTTAGTATAAATTTTATCGGAATTTTGAACAAATTTCTTTCTAATTTCGTAAAAATTTTGTATATTGTGTCCGTGTATGCACGTCTTTACTAGTGGGAGTTGGAAGTTGTCATCTTAGGTATAATTTCGTTTTTGTTCAGGGCAAAATGGTCATCTTATGAATTTTTCATTCTTTACTAGTCGAACTTCGATAGTCATTTTACAAAACAATCATCTTAGAATTTATGTCCGGGGCAAAATGGTCTTTAATAAAATTTTCAAATCGTGGCAAGATGGGACATTTTACAAACTTTCGGGTAAAATGTAAAATAGTCATTTTAGCATGAATATTTATTACACTTAAAACTCGATAAAAGCAGTCTAGCCATTTGGTAGAATTTCGCCTCTGGAAAATGATCATTTTATAAAATTTTCAAATTAGTGGCAAAATGGACAATTGACTGCTTTCGGGTAAAAGGTAAAATTGTCATTTTCTCGGTCTCTTGAATATTTATTGAACTTAACTCTCGATAAAGGTAGTCCTGCAATTTGAATTTCGCATCGGGGGCAAATTGGTCATTTTACATTATATTAAACAATACATGTGTGTTAATCACTAACAACGCTCTGGACTGGTTGATTAGGTCTACTACTATTTACAATTTAAGGAATATTTGCAGCATCTTTTCCTATAATGGTAATTTGGTCATTTTCATAGTCTCCGGGATATTTAATGCATTTATTTTGGTAAGGGCATTCTCGTCATTTTGCTGCAGTTTTCCCACTCTAGCAATCTTTGAACCTGTGATGTTCGACCGAATATTTGTCTCCGAGTTCATCCGAACGAGAAACTCATGTCTAACTCTAACAATCTTTGAACCCGTGATGTCGAATCTAATATATTTCGTCTCGGTTCATCTGAACGAGAATATTCCCATGGAATCTTACTCGAAGGAATCTTACCTGTAAATGGATGGATTCATCATTCTTACCAAGTTTCTGACTTAGAGTAGTCAACTCGCGGCCAGGTTTCGATCTCGGATCCTCGTACGCATACAATATGCGTAAATAGGTTTTTTAAGGTTTCGTAAAATATCTCAAGGAATCTTACCCGTAAATGGATGGATTCGTCGTTCTTACCGAATTTCGACTTAAAGTAGTCAACTGCGACCGTGTTTCGATCTCGGATCCCGGTACGCATACAATATACGAGAAATAGGGTTTTTTTAAGGTTTCGTAGAATATCTTGAAGGCATCTTACTCGTAAATGGATGGATTCGTCATTCTTACCAAGTTTCGACTTAGAATAGTCAACTCGCGGCTAGGTTTCGATCTCGGATCTGATGCATACAATATGCAAATAGGGTTTTTAAGGTTTTGTAGAATATCTCGAAGGAATCTTACCCGTAAATGGATGGATTCGTCATTCTTACAGTTTCGACTTAGAGTGGTCAACTCGCGGCCGGGTTTCGATCTCGGATCTGCGCATACAATATGCGAGAAATAGTATTTTTAAGGTTTCATAAAATATCTCGAAGGAATCTTACCTATAAATGGATGGATTCGTCGTTCTTACCGAATTTCGGCTTAGAGTAGTCAACTCGCGGAAGTGGGTTTCGATCTCGGATCCTTGTACGCATACAATATATAGAAATAGGTTTTTTTTTAAAGTTGCGTAGAATATCTTGAAGGAATCTTCCCTGTAAATGGATGGATTCGTCGTTCTTACCAAGTTTCTGACTTAGAGTAGTCAACTCGCGGCCGGTTTCGATCTCGGATCTGGGGTACGCATACAATATGCGAAAATAGTATTTTTAAGGTTTCGTAGAATATCTCAAGAAATCTTACTTGTAAATGGATGGATTCGTCGTTCTTACCAAGTTTCGACTTAGAGTAGTCAACTCGCAGCCGAGGTTTCGATCTCGGAGCTCTGGTTTGCATGCAATATGCAAAAATAGGGTTTGTTTAAGGTTTCGTACCTTAAATGGATGGATTCGTCGTTCTTACCAAGTTTCTAACTTAGAGTAGTCAACTTCGCGGTCGGGTTTCGATCACGGAGCCTGGTTTGCATACAATATGCGAAATAGGGTTTCTTTAAGGTTTCGTAGAATATTCCGAAGGAATCTTAGGCTAAAAATGGATGGATTCGTCGTTCTTCACGAAGTTTCTGACTTAGAGTAGTCAACTCGCGACCAGGTTTCTATCTCGGAGCCTAGTTTGCATACAATATTCAGAAATAGAGTTTGTTTAAGGTTTCGTATAATATTCCGAAGGAATCTTACCTGAAAATGGATGGATTCATCGTTCTTACTAACTTTTTGAATTTGAGGTTCGAATCGACATTGAGCTTCATATTTATCGATTTTGATGATGTACCATGCTAAGTTTGAAGTCAGAACCCTCTCAGAGCTTCTTGGTTCATAGTTTGTAAGTCATTATACCAAATTATTTGAAGTTCGAATCGGCACTAAGCTTCATATTCGTCGATTTTGATTATGTATCATGCTAAGTTTGAAACAATATCCAGAAGGTCGTTATACCAAATTATACCAGTTCATCAAAATGAAACATGAGATCTATCTATGAAAATATGATAAGTCGTGTTCCCAAAATCTGTTTTATTACATCCCCATTTCATCAAAATGAGAACATGATGTCTATCTATGGGAATCTGATGACCCGAGTTCCAAGAATTTGATAATTTACATCCTAAATTCATCATAATGAGAAACTCAGGTCTAACTCTAGTAATCTTTGAACCTGGGATGTTCAAATCTGATATATTTCGTCTCTAGTTCATCCGAATGAGAAAATCAGGTCTAACTCTTGTAACCTTTGAACCTGTGATTTTCAAATATGATATATTTCGTCTCCAGTTCTTCCGAATGAGAAACTCAAGTCTAACTCTAGTAACCTTTGAACATGGGATGTTTAAATATGATATATTTCGTCTCTAGTTCATCCGAATGAGAAACTCAGGTCCAACTCTAGTAATCTTTCAACCTGGGATGTTCAAATATGATATATTTCGTCTCTAGTTCATCCGAATGAGAAACTCAGGTATAACTCTAGTAACCTTTGAACCTAGGATATTCAATTATGATATATTTCGTCTTCAGTTCTTCTGAATGAGAAACTCAGGACTAGCTCTAGTAATCTTTGAACCTGTGATGTTCAAATATGATCATCGTAGTTCATCCGAATGAGAAACTTCCGGGTCTAACTATAGTAATCTTTCAAACTTTGGGATGTTCAAATATGATATATTTCGTCTCAGTTCATCCGAATGAGAAACTTCGGTACAACTCTAGTAATCTTTCAACCTCAGGATGTTCAAATATGATATATTTCTGTCTCCATTCATCCGAATGAGAAACTTCGTACAACTCTAGTAATCTTTCAACTTTTAGGATGTTCAAATATGATATATTTCGTCTCCGATTCATCGAATGAGAAACTCAAGTCCAACTCTAGTAATCTTTCAACCTCGAGATGTTCAAATATGATATTTTTTTGTCTCCTATTCATCCGAATGAGAAACTCAAGTCCAACTCTAGTAATCTTCGAACCTGAGATGTTCAAATATGATATACTTCGTCTCCCAATCCTAGATTCTTCCGAATGATAAACTCAAGACTAACTCTAGTAATCTTTGAACTCTGGGATGTTCAAATATGATATATTTCGTCTCTAGTCATCCTAATGAAAACTTCGAGTCCTAACTCTAATAATCTTTAACCTGGATGTTCAAATATGCTATTTTTCGTCTCAGTTCATCCGAATGAGAAACTCATGTCTAACTCTAGTAACCTTTGAACCCGAGATGTTGTTAATATGTCGAATGCATAAATTTAGTTTAGCAAAGAAACACAATTTAGCAAAGAAACACAAACTTCTCACACTGGGTTGATCCGTATGACAATCCTAATCAAATCTTCACTTAGTCCAAATACATCCTTGATCCGTATGAGATTAAGAATATACCCGATCAACGACCAATGTTTTTTATACATAATGAAAGAAAAATTCTCTCTCTTCACTTCTTGAGTTTCCTCTCATCTCTTCCGCTCCCACCGAAAACCTAACCACCTCTCGAATACCCGTTATCTCACTTAATGAAGTAGATCAATAGGATCTCCCGTACATAAACCACGAATCTATTGTTCTTTCGAAGTTTTTGAATCTCAAAGCCGCTGATTTTTGTATAAATAGGGTTTTAGAGTTTATTTATGAACACCTTGCGGCGATAGCTAAACTTTATATTCTCATCAAATCGCTTCAACTCGATCTTCAAATCAAGATTGAGAACAAAACCCAGTTCTCTATTTTCATATTATTTCATTTTCGTTTTTCATTCCTCTTTTTTTTTTTTTTTTTTTTTGTTTTGGTTTGGATCTCGATTTGGGAATCGAGGGTTTGATTTTATTGATAATCCCGTTTAACCCGATGGTCAAGGTGTTGTTAATGAACAGAAAACGGTATATATACTCTCGTGTATTTCCGCTTCTATGTCTTATGTTTCCCTTCTTTTAAATTTTTTGATATCAATTGCTCTATTTTGATCGGTGTGAGAATACAAATGGATCGTATCATACCAACACTCGCAAAGTCTTTGAAGCAAAGATGGTAAATTTGTGAATCCAATTGACTTTTTTTGGGATTTTTTTTTAGGATTTTCCGAATCGGTTTGTTGATTAGTGTGATGTTTCCAACTAATGTTGTTTTCAATTTTTCTGTGAAATGGCATGGCACCATCAAGGATTCAAGATGGGGTTTTTTGTAACTTTACCTTAGTTAAACAAAGATAAACAACATTAGAGTTCGTAAGATGGGGTTTTGACACTATACTGCATTTTGAAATTAGTAGTGCTGATTTTGTACATTAATATGAATATTGTTAAGTTAATTGTTCCATGTTAATGTTGAAATTTGTAAAAATCGTCCGAAGGGGGATGCTTTTGAAATTGTTCTGAGATTTGTGATGCATGATTAAGGGATAAATTTTGTTTAGTTGGTTTTGAGTTCGTAATTGGTAGTTGTTAGGTTAGCTAAGTATTAAACTACCGCACCCGTTTCTATTTTCTAAGCCTTTGCCCTGTCCTTGAGCAATACTTTAGTATGATATACTACGTTTATTGTCAACTCGGAATATGAAGATTTGTTTTAGTTTGTACATAACAAGTAAAGTGTTTCGCCGTATAGATTCTAGAACTAATGGGTAACATAATTTTGCCTGGTTTGTTGTAATTTTCCTCGGGTTTTTCAGTATGCCACTCTAGGAGGTGGTGCGGATTTACGTATGGGAACCCTCTTGATCTCCAAAATTAGAGAGGAATACCCAGATAAGATGATGCTTATTTCTCGCTCTTCCATCACTAAAGGTCTCAACCTTTTTTGGAACCCTACAATGTCACCTCTCGTTCACCGGGTGGTGGAGAATGCGATGAATGCATGGTGCTCGATAGTGAAGCTCTTTATGACATTTGCTTCCAACCCTAAAGCTCAAGACCAAGTATAAGTTTTGTGAAGTTAAGATAAATGTTTTAAGCCGAAGTTTCAAGAGGGGAATTTTGTAACAAGGTTTGGTGTTTTATGTTATGCGTTAATAACACATGTTTCATTATTGCAGCTTTCACCGCATTTTGAGATGTGATAAAGTACACGCCTAAATTACTCATGTTATTTGTATATATGTAAGCAGATAAAAGATTAAAACTTCTTATATGAAGCCTAAAGGATTAGAGAAGTTCATTCGGGCAGTTAGTGCGTAAGATGATCACATTTTCAAAAAGAGGCAGACTTAAAAGAGCGCACCATAAATTAAATGCACATTATAATTTCGAAGCATGTTTATAAAGTTCAGTTAGTGCCGTGCTCAACACTTCACTTTATTTCATATACAACCTTTCTTCTTGTTTGTTCACATCATTTAGTTTGTCTACTCGCAATATTTTAGTCCTCGGGTTTGCCGCTTGTCCAATCTCCCTATAATGTACTTATTTTCTTGTGTTTTTGACATTCCAAAGGTCATTTCTACTTATAAGTATGTATTATATTTTTCCCGAGGTGACAAGGAAACAACTAATTTTCTTATATATTAAAATTCTTTGATGTCCCTTGATTTCGGTCTGCTGAGAACAACTATTTCTCGCCAAGAGCATCGAGCATGATTTTGGCAGCAAACTCTTGTATGGATAAAACCGAAGTGCTCCATCTGCTTTGAATCTTTGAAGAAAAAAGTTTGAAAGCCATTGCCGTTTTGGAGCGAATCGGACGCATGTTTTGAGGAGGTATTACTTATAGTCCCTAAGCGAATTTAATCTTTATTGCATTCTCTTTGTGGTTTTAACTGCTGTGAGAGTAATTTGTTTTTTTGTGCTTTTTATTTTTGGTGTTACTGATTTCTTACAAAGTTGCTTTCTTGTGAATTTTTTTTCAAATGGAACGGACCAACCTCCACTTGAAATGAAACTTGTCAGTATCTGTTCATGTCAAGGTAATAATCGTAGACATTAAGTTATGGATTACATACTCTATTAAAATAATTATCTTTTTCTCAGCGTAAAATAGATTGATAGAGCTAATATGATAAGTATGTGTAGTGTATTATTGGTTTCAAATGTCAAGTACTGTGTGCAACATTTGCAAAATTATGAGAGAGATGCATTCCGTCTATTATTTGTATCTTATTCATCTAGGGTTCCTTGACATGTTCAAGTATGCCATTTCAACCAAGATGGAAGTGCGAATTTGAGTCTAGAGGCCCTAATTACTCCATTATGGCATGCAATGCTCCAAATGGATGAGTTAACTACACTTGGCAAAGAAGTAAGAATTTCTCTCTACTTGGATCTTATTTCAAGCTAATGAATTTCAAATTAATCGATAAAATTTATGTATGTTATTCTACGGGAATAGGATTTTTCTTTGGAAACGTCTCTCGAATGCATAGTGACGTTATTTGATTACTTTCTTGTTGTTGTATCCTGAAATTGAATTAAGGTTGAAGTAGTAAGTAATTCCTTTTCTTGTCTTCGCTTTTTTAATTCATTTCTTCAATCTTACTCGGTTCTTGATTATGATTCGTGTTTAGTTTATAAATTTGGGTTAAAACTTTTTGTAGGCAAAATAGCTTATTCAAATAAATAATTATCAAAAGCATTAGAGATAACAAAGACGAATTGTTCTTGAGGCGTTTATCAAGATAATAATAGAGGAGAAGGTGACAAAATGTAAGTTTTATCTACTAATTGATACTTTTGCATTACAAGATTATGTTTGTTAGTCCAGGTTTTGTATCTAATGGAAAGCATTCTTTTAAACGGTGATAAGGTAGATCATTTGGAAATATGGATGCCCTACGATGGCCTACGAGCAACTGTGGAACTACTTTGCTTTCAAGTAAGAATCTTTGTATCATAACTTTCTTGTCACCGCTTTAGATGGTACAAGATGGTCGGGTTCAGTTTTTTCATAATGTAAGCAATAGATTACTTCATTAGTAGATTACTTCGGTGCGTTGTTGATGTGAACCTTATATTGTTGGAGTGTTTGAGAATAGTAGTAAGCTTTCCCAAACAAAAAAAGACTCGATATGTCAGAAATTGGCATTTGGATGAAAATTACGCTGAGCCTAGATTAGGTACTAGCTAGTTAGTGACTAGCATTCCTCTTAATCTCAAAGAATGACGAGCTTAAGCCAAACCTCGTACCAAGTCATTTCGATTGCCAAAACCGCTTGCTCCCAAGGCTCAAGCCAACACTAGATAACGTATAATTACCGCTCTTAATAAAATTTTACTTTAACAATCTTTTTCACTGAATGATTGAATCGGTCATCTGTTAGTCATTGATTGTTGAATACCATTTTTTTCTTCGCTTTGGGTTTACATACTAAAGGCTTGATGGTGAGGCACATGCCGGGACAGAATACGCGTCATTAAAGGCCTCGCATTACTTGAGAAGCTTTATGGCGACTCGTAGTGTTAGCTTTGAATTTTTCGGGTTAAATTTCATAACGAATGGAACGATTTTTGTTGTAATTGTGTTCGTAATGAATATATGAATCTTCTTTGAGAATGCATGAACTCAGATTGAAAAATAAGAAATTGCGTGCCCGGGTTCCAAGTTCAGTTTTAATTGTATTACAGGCATGCAAACTGGAAGTCCAGTCCATGAAAATGATCTGGGCTACCCATTTTTTTAATTGTAACAAATAATTGTCACGGTTATAACCGGGACACAAATTGTGAAGAAAAAATAACACGCGTCATCATAGGCCGTGACAAAAGGGACGACCACGTGTCATATGAGTAACTGTTACAAATTAATGGCAACACTAATATGTGTTACTTTAACCGTGACAAAAAGGACACGTGTCGCCGAAGCAATCGTTGCAAGGATTCACTAACAGTTATAAGTGTTGCTGTAAATGTGACTCTTTAAGACACGTGTCATACTATGAATTGTGGTTAATAGAGTAACTTGATTAAAACCGTTAAGATAAATGTGACAAATATGACACGTGTCGCTATCATAAAATTAGGTCAATTGTGGCTATTAATTATTGTAACGCTTTTTATATGTGACTGTTGCCTTTGTCACAATAAAACCGTTACAGAATACCATCACAATTATTAATAACTACTTATTTAGTACAGTTATAACCGTTACAAATTCAATAAGTAACAGGTATAGCCTGTGACAAAATCCTGGAAATGGTGTAGTGATTCTTATATCTCGGTATGCCCCTTGGAGCTAAGGCAACTTCCAAGCATATATGGGATCTCATTATCGAAAATTTCGAGGAGAGACCGTCAGTTTGGAGACAGATTTCACTTTCTAAAGGAGGTAAACTAGCTCTTCTTAAATGCGTTCTTAGTTCACTGCCTATTTACTATTTCTCTCTTTTCAAGGCCCCTATTTCTGTTATTAAAATCCTAGAGAAGAAAATGAGGAATTTTTTATGGGAGCATGGTGCTGGTTCAAAAGTTTCACACCTCATAAACTGGAGTTTAGCTTGTCTTTGATAAAGAAAAGGGTGGCTTTGGTGTCTACAATTTGAGATTGATGAATTTGGCAATGCTGGCTAAATGGTGTTGAAGGTTTGGTCAAGAAAAAAATAGGCTGTGGTATAAAATTATCTTCGACAAGTATGGTGATGATTTCTCTTGCTGGGTTCCACAAAAGATTAAATCCTCACATGGAGTTTCCTGTTGGAAGACAATTGCAGAGACTGCTAACCTTGTAAATCTTAACTCAATGCTTATTATTCACTCGGGAAGGATATTTCGTTCTCGAATGATGTTTGGGTGTGGTCATTACGCTTGCTTCCGCTTTTCCCACTTTTTTTTTAAGATTGCAAGCAACAAGTTTTCTAAGCTAGTGACGTGATTTCCCGGAGGAAACTCTGTGTTTTAACTTTAAAAGGAACTTAAAGAATCCGAGGCAAATCTATATGTCGATCTCATGCTTAGGATTGGTGATTACCCACTTATTTTGGATAACCTACAAGATACCAGGAGATGGTCCATAGACAGCTCTGGCAGTTTTATCGTCAAAACTCTTTATGTAAAAATGGTTGAAGATTGTGGCATTCCAGATATTCCTTATCAGTTTGTATGGAAGAAGTAGGTACCTCCGGATTAATTTTCTGGTTTGGTGTTTATTGCGTGAGAAGCCGAATACTATTGATATGCTACAAAGCCAAAGAGGTAGATATTTATAATTCTGTGTTCTTTGTGGAGACGATACCGAGTCACATGATCACATTTTTCTTCACCGCAAAATAGCACACAAGTTATGGTCCGTATTAATTCCTAGTAATTGTTGGTCCTGGGTTATTCCTAGAAGCATAAGAATGCTAGCACTTGGATGGCATCATAGGAATTTTTCAAACTCAGGAAACTTTGTTTGGAGTTTAATCCCACCTGCTGTTATTTATACAATATGGACGAAGAGAAACAGGCGCACTTTTTGAGCCTAATCACACCTTCAAGACAGACTCTGACTTAGAGATGGAAGTAAAATCTTCAATCCTTTGTTGGGCGAATGCGGCTGGAAGAAGAGTTCATCTAAACTTTGCTTCTACTGTTACCAATAATTGGGAAGCCATCTTTGTTTAGCCTTGCTGTAAATTTTTCGTTCTTTATCTACTTATTGTAGAACTCTTGTATATTCTTCTTTCATTAATACATCTTCACTTCTTATCAAAAAAAAAAAAAAAAAAACCTTGAGTGAGAGAAGCAGGGCGCATTTTGCTTAGGACACATCCTAATTCTAGAAGGATTTACTTTCTGCACGTCAAATCTCCACTCTGGATTCTTTACGGATAATCCTTCGGTAAGTCTAATAGGATTCAAAAATAATAGAGTACTGATAGACTACGTATAGATTCATTATAAAATTAAACAACTATCGTTTATTATAATTGAATCTCACATAAGTATTTAATTTCTTTGACTAAAACAAAAAAGAAAAGACACATTTATCTCTTTAACAGAAAACCAACACGTGTACTAAATTTTCATTTCCCGGATCGTTAGCAGCTATTTTCTTTTTTTTTTTTGGGTCGGTAAATTAAAATTTTATAAATAAGAAGATTAAAGTACATGATATATAGACTCTAATGAAGACCGACCAAGACACGAAAAGAAGCAATGCGTTGCAAAACAACACACAACAAAGCCACACAGAAACAAAGAAATGAAACTCAAAACCCTTAGAAAAAGAGAAAAACCCAACAGAACCACCTAACCACACACTGCCAACTTCTAAACTGAACAATATCAAGGAGGTTGGAATAACACTTCCTTCCAACTGATCGCAATTGATTTAAAGATATACCCTGACACACGCCTCTATTATGTAACCAATAAGCAACCGTGAACTTCACCGAGTCAATGATACCATTCACATCTTTACTAGTGTCTTCGAAAGCCCTACAGTTTCTCACTTTCCAGAGACACCAAGAGATTGCAGCAGGAAGGAAACTGAACTATATCAGCAGGATCGTTAGCAACTATCAAGTTTCAACATCAGCCGGTGCGAACGACCTCTCAAAGAAATTGTCAAATTAAATAATATGGCATATGGCCAAACAATGGTCAATCCTACTATTATTTATTGTTGGCGCAGCGGAAAACAGAAGTGAACACAAGTATATGTTTCCTTGTTATGAATTTTTATCTCAATTGTTGCTTGATTACATCACAAACAGTAAGCTAATTTATACGCACATACAATGGAAGAGTAAATTAACACCCCACCACATTATTTCATTAAGAATGGGACTTTAAGTGTTTTGTAACTCCTTTAGAAGACAATTCTAGAATGTAACTTATAGATTAGATGATTCTAGACAGACTCATGGACTTCCTGAAACCATAATTTCAAATTACCAATATTTTTAACACTCCCTCTTAATTTGAAATCTTCGTACAACTTCTGAAAAAATCAAACTTTTCTTTTGGAAGAGCTTTAGTAAAGATGTCTGCACCTTGCAAATTTCAATTGCA
Source organism: Papaver armeniacum (assembly GCA_023531295.1). NCBI lineage: Eukaryota > Viridiplantae > Streptophyta > Magnoliopsida > Ranunculales > Papaveraceae > Papaver > Papaver armeniacum. The sequence goes on along the minus strand of JAJJWW010003090.1, from coordinate 4,066 downwards.
AAACTCTAGCTCCACTTCATTGCTTTCAACTAAGTCTCGAATGAAATGATGCCGCAACTCTACGTGCTTAGACCTGCTATGTACAACTGGATTTCTTGTCATTGAGATTGTTTACATGTTGTCGCAGTAGATGGTAGTTGCTACTCTTGTTGTTGTTGAAGATCATCCAAAACCTTTCGTAGCCAAATTGATTCACAAGCTGCACTTGTTGTAGAAATATACTCTGCTTCGGCGGAAGACAACGCCACTATATTTGGCTTCTTTGATAACCATGTAAATCGACGAGGTGTCAAACTCGCAAAAATAAATTTCTCTACTTCTCTTTAACTAGCAAGTAGTATAATGTAAGTAGGATCGTCCCAAGGGAGGTATGAAGTTCAAGTTGTTATGCAAATACTCTTAGTAAAGATGATTTTGTTGTAGAAATGCTGAAAATTATAAAATGTATTCAAATATGAGATGTAATTGATTAAAGGTTCATTCTAGACCACTTTAATACAAACCAAATTGATAGATAGCTATATTCTTCACATTATCATGTTACTAACAACCCTAGAATAATTAGTACGCTCAACTATTCCGTTATTATCTCCTAGCTCAACGGATACGGGAAGCGCTCGACTACGGTTCCTACTTGCCAAGTTTCCTAGAGGTACGCTTACTAGGTTTGACTTGAACAAGTGCTCTAAGTTCCGTGAGATAAGGTTGCCCCTAGTGATGAACTCAAAAGCATGAATCACCTACTAGTGTTGATTTCTACATATAGGTACTTAACAAAGTCCCATCATCAATACCTATATATTCTACTTGCGTTTATTTTCTCTAGACAATTACGGGTCGAAGAAAATCTAAACTAGCAAATAGATTAAGAATTAATGATTCAATTTCGAACTTAAACCCTTAACAAATAATCCATAGACAATATTAACATGGTAGAATCAATCAATAACATTAATGAATGCAAGAGAACAAGTTATTTCATATCAAATATAGATTCATATTTCGGGCTTGAAATCGCCCTTAATCAAAGAGAGTTTTAGTTACTCATAATATGGAGTTCATCATCAAATAATAATGGAAATAAAGTAAAGAAGATGAAAATATTAAATGAAGGCAAACCCTAGCTCCTAGCTCTCACCAAAACTCAAGAAGAATACGTTATACCTGATATTGAAGAAAAACTTCTATTTTATAACTCCTCTCGTTCCAAAATTAGGTCTAACCTTCAAAAGTCCATCTCCAAGTGGTCCACCAAGCCCATATAATTCACGTGTGAAAGTAGCCCAATAGAAAACTCTGACCCCAAAAATATTAGCGGAACCTGTGGCGAAATCGGCCGGAAGTTGGACGGAGCTGCCTTCAGGTGACTGGAATGTGCCGTTGATTACTGTTCATCGGAGTCAAAGTAACGGTCAACCGTCAAAGTCGACAGTTAACTAACGGTCAAGGTGGAGTGAGTCAGCTATGTCTAGTCAGATGAGTCAAGTCTTATTTAGAGCTAACTCATCTGACTTGGTTCAGGCCAAGGCCTTTGCACGACCCGAACTTGTCCGCTACGACTTCCTTCTTGCATAGGCCTAAGCCATTTTGTACCATTTGCACTTTACAGCCTCAATTCCCTGTTCCAGTTGCACTAGCATTACCTGCAACCTCCAAATCTTTTCCTCCGTCTCCATCATAATCAGTTACTACTTCTGCCAACACCTCGAAACCCATTTGTATCCATGCTGCAGCTTCAATTCCAACACCATCAAGCCTAGCTATCTGCTACAAATCAGTTCAACTTTTAACGCCAGCTGCAGCTCTGTAACCCATGAACCCCACTGCACTGCAACAACACCAATTCCCATACCCTCCTGCGACATCAGTAAGCAGCAAATTCGAATTCAATACCATTTTCTCGCAATCAACATTCCAAATTACTAGAATCGCTCCCGCAACTCAACCGCCACCTGAAATACGCCACAAAGAAACACCACGACTCGCACATAACGTTCTCCTAGCCATCTTCTCATAACCACCCAACACACGGCTTCCCCCGTTTTCCGCTAATCATGAATCTTCGCACCATGGCTTCAGTAGCCTTATCAACCACCCGCAATTACTCTACAAATTCATTTATGCACTCGTTAAGCCCGGTACCAACAACGGCCCAGCCGATACAGGCTCCTTGAACCTTCTTAGCTTCATTGTCTCAGCTTCCAACTTCCTTCACTCATTCTTTGTATTCATCTGGAGCAACCTCAACTCCACTGCAGTACTCCATTTCATTGCAGCATCAGCTGCAAACCCTACAACAACAACTAGCCATTGTGAACTCAAACACCACCTGCACTTTTCTTTGTTCTTCTTTACTTATTTCTTTATCACAATCACCAGATTCCACCAACAGCAGCATCAGAACCTAACTGCCATCAAAACCCATCTTTGTACAGCACTAACCCATTTCTTCTTAGTCAACACAAACTCCAGCCGCAAACCTATTCATCGCAACCCATTGCAAGCGGTTGTAATAACTCGCAACATCTTCTTGAACTCGGTCCATCCGTAGCAGCACAAAGATCCGAGTTGCAGCTCAATCCTCATTTCAGAAGCTCCTTCATGATAACTTGCAATGTCCTGAGCTACAAATACCACCACTTCGCCAATTCCACTCTTCATTATCTTAACACAGTTCAGCAGAGACCCATTTCCTAACCCCCGTGAAATCAGCTGCACAAACACCATTCTTCTTGCATACAACAACCCTCAAACAAGACCATCTTCTCACTCTCATCTCAGATTTACTTTAACTAACACTGCAGCTGCAGCTGCATCCTCTCTTTCTCAAATTCAACAAAACATTACAGATCCATCTGCACTGTCATATCATCATCAATGCATTTCTACTTCATCAGGTCCCCTGCAAAACACCAACAACATCACCACTTCATTCCAGCCTTGCCTGCAATCCATGGCTTCACAATGCTGCATAGCAGCAGAGACTTGAATCTCTTTCTTCCTCAATCGCTCTGTGTTCTATCACCAGCGAAACAAATCCTAAACATACATCTAACCTGCAATTCATGTTCACAAACTCAAACTCAAAACCCTTCCTTCTTCATACATCACCGAGTAATTTCGCTTCTTTTTCCTCCATTGTTCTTAAAAGTTCCCAACCTCAAGAACATTAGATCACCAATTTCAACAACCCTCTTCAGTTCTTCTCTTCTTCTTGATTCTCAACAACAACCACAAACCCATGTTAACCAATTTGCTCAATCGATCTCATCGCATAGCTTTCTCGGATCCCCTTTCTTGGTGAATCGACCCATCTTAATCTCCACAACCCATCAATATATTCCCACCAAACCCATCTCCTGAAAGAACCCTCATCTTAATATCTTCAAATTAAACCCTAACCTCAATCTTTATCTCTTTGTCTCAATAACTACACATCGCCTCGAGATCTCGATTCTTCTCAAAGATCAATTTCTTTCTTTACGTGAGTTTTTAGCGCAAGGCACCCATCTCGGACTCGGTTACAGCTTGAACAAACCCCCAAATCCATTTCAACTCGTTTGAACTCTAAATCTCTCCGGTTCACATCAACAACATCGGTATTTTCTTCTCTCTTCATTCTCTCGGACACAATGGAGTCACCATTTTACGGCAACCTGCCTTGATTTGGGCGGTGGAAGACAATGATGAGAAGAATTCTCTTCGAATTTCATGGTATTGTAAGAGGGCAATGGATATAGCCACCTGATAAATAGATAAGGGGGATACCTGCAATGACTCTAGGCACCCATGAATCGGATAAGAGCCAACTAAATGGCAGCCCTATGTTGATCCGGCTAGACTCACAATGTTATTCGCCCGCGCCTTAAGCTCCACTTGAACGCTTTGTTTCGCCTTTCGGGTTCCTCACCAAAAAGCAACCGCCTCTTACTTCTCAAACTCACTTCATCTCTTCAATTTCTATTCATCACTAAAAAGCGCCTCATGCTTTCGGACAAAAATCGCATCACTAAAGCCGACATGCTTTTAGGATGAGATGAAGAGATAAAAGCAATTAGTGAGAAAT
>JAJJWW010003089.1:0-25251 GCA_023531295.1 Papaver armeniacum | reverse complement strand
CGTACGGCCATGTTGACCTAGCTGCATGTTTTGCAAATTCAGGGCGCTATGTTTGGGCATGGGCCAAAGGCATAGCGGCTTGAATTAAGTGGTTGCGACACGTGTTGGCATGTGCCAATGGCACGTGCGTCATGACCTTAGTTGCAAGTCTTGCAAGCCTAGGGCGTTATGTTTGGCGCGGGCTAAAGGCATACGTTGGAATTATGGTTTGCGACACGTGTCGGCATGTGCCAATGGCATCGTGCGGCCATGTTGACCTAGTTGCAAGTCTTGCAAGCCTAGGGCGCTATGTTTGGCGCGCCAAAGGCATAGCGGCTAGGAATATATGGCATGTGCCAACGGGCACGTGTTGGCATGTGCCAATGGCACGTGCGGCGTGTTGACCTGGGGCAAGTCTGCAAGCCTAGGGCGCTATGTTTGGCGTGGCCAAAGGCATAGCGGCTTTGAATTATGGTTTACACACGTGTTGGCATGTGCCAATGGCATGTGCGCTATGTTGGACCTGGGGCTTGCAAGTCTTGTGAAAAAACCTAGGGCGCTATGTTGGTCAGTCAAGGCATAGCTTACCGGAATTTGGCGTTGTATGGTGCAGATGCGCTTGTTTTGGCATGGTTGTTGGTGGTGCGCAGAGTGCGCTTGGTTTGGCATGGTTGCTACGGCGCGCAAGATGGGTTTGGTTTGGCATGGTTGCCATGGGCGCGCGTATGCGGCTTGGTTTGGCATGGTTGCCATGGTGCCAGATGCGGCTTGGTTTGGTACGTGGTTGGCTGCATGCGCGCTAGTGATATGCTTGGTTTGGCATGGTTGCCATGGTGCTGCAAAGATGCGCTTGGTTTGGCATGGTTGCCATGGTGCCAGCAGATGCGCTTGGTTTGGCATGGTTGCCATGGTGCAAGATGCGGCTTGGCTTGGCATGGTTGCCATGGTGCGCAAAGATGCTGCTTGGTTTGGAATTAGGGTTCTATGTTGAAAATCCCTAATCCGGTATTTTGAAAATACCCCTATTAATTATTTACACCCGAGTTAAATGCTCTTATTTAATGTGTCATGGTAACACTAGGTCATGGGGTTTTACGATTTTACCCCCTTGTCTAAAAACCACCATCAACATTAAGTCCCCTCGCTAATTTTAACAGTGGCTTTGTTGCGAGGTAAGCATAAGACGGTGACAAACCGTTAACAACAACCCGTAAAGAAAATTGAAGGAGGCTTGTCGACCTTTATAAATAGGGATTTGGGATCCTTGCCTCTCGGTAGTTTTGCACAAATCGGGAGGCCGGCACAATTGGTGGGCCGGGTGCAGCAAGGAAACCATGTGGGAAGTTGGCGTGAGTTGGAAACCGAGTGTGCTAGCCTGGGACCGGTGTGAAGTGTGGAAACCGTGCTTGCAAAGCGTGACTTGGGCGGATTGGGAGGTCGGCGCAATTGGTGGGGCCGGTCCAATCTTGGAAACCATGCTTGCTGTGCGTGACTGGGCGCATTGAGAAGTCGCAATTGGTGGGGCCGTCCAATCTTGGAAACCATGCTTATGGACGTGACTTGGGAAATGGCGTGCCGGCTAACCGAGTGTCTTGTGCGAGACCGATGTAAACAAGGAGGGAGTTTCTTCCGATAGCAAAGTTTCTTATCTTTGCTTTCCTTCACGTGCAGCCACTAGGGCATTATTCATGCTAAAATCTGCAAGCGTTATGTCTCTCATTGCTTCCTCTTTCCCTTTTAAGGTTCCGCATTCATATCCGAAAAATAATAGCATCGTCTCTCGTTCGAGAAAAAGGGTTCTTCTTGTTGATTCCCTTTTCGTTTGCTTTTCCTAAGTGCGTTTTCTTCTTCTTCCCTTTTTTTTTCCATCCTCTTTTTGTACGCGTGTAGACAAGGATGGAATTTGATCATCTTTCCATTTCTTGAGTGTATGATGGATCTTCCCTGAGATCACTGCAGTGCCTTTAAACTTTTGGGAAAGGACTTCTAGAATCCAAGGAGATCGATCTTCTTGAGGAGGTATCGGCTTCTGGTTGAATCTTTGTTCCATGAAGCTAATGAAATTATTAAGGACCTCCCTCCCATCTATCCCTACGAAGAACAGTGCACGTTTGGACCCCCGCTTGGGGTTCGGCAATGACGCGAGGGAGAACGCCACTTGTTCTCGATTTTGATGTGGATGAATCAACAAACTTTCTTCGAAGCGTCAATGAGAAAACTCTCGAAAGAGCGTATGATAGAAGCGAGACAACCTTGGAAGTTGATGCCAAAGGTGTTATTGACGATACCGAGGCGCCATGGTGGCGTATGCCGGAATAGTTGCTCGGGGAGGACACTCTGTCCGTCAGCTGTGGTCGCTTTTGGATGGGATGTTAAGGTTGCCGCCGCTAAAGCAGTGGAACCTTTGTTGCCCGAAGGATTGTTGGGAAATGCTTGAAGATAGCTTTGCCCAAGAGACTTGCGCTCCGTCCTTCGAGGGCTAGTTCCTCCTTTTGTTTTTTCTCGTTACTGCTTAGTTCCCGATGTTTTTCCCTTCTCTTTTTTTTTTGTAAACACATCTTTCCTTCTTCTTCATCAAGAAACCTTTGCTTCATATATATATTTTTGAAAGGGGTTGTGGTATGATGGCTCTGCAATGGTTTTCCTCGTTTCTTCGATGTATTTCTCATATCCGAAGGATTCGCTTCGAAGAGATATATTTTATTTTATTTTTTATTTTTTTTGACAAAAGGGTAGATCTCCAGGAAGAAATACAAACGGTGTATTCATCCCGGGAAAGTACAATGCATTAAGAGGAAAGATTCAAAGGAAGTACCGAAAAGGGGAGTGATTGGGAAATACAACATTTTAGGGATTGGATTCCTTGAGCCATCGCGAGTGAACTATCACGCCTTCGTGTGTGCCAGATTGATGAGCTTGCAATATCCTCCCAAAAGGGTATCCGCAACTGTGTATAGCTCGCCTTCACCTTCCTCGGGCAAATCCATCTTTACCGTCATCCTCCCAACTTGAAACGAGCTTCCTTAATCACTATATCTCCGATTGAAAATGGGTTCGAAAGACGTGTAACTGGTTGAGCTTGGCTTCGTTGGTTTTGCCAAGAGGCTTCCAAGCTTCTTGCAAAGTGTTCGAATGGTCCATCTCCCCATTCACATTTTTTGACAAATATGCAGGTTGTTGCGCCGAGTCCCCATGACAGATTGGGGAAAGAAAAGGTCGGTTGCGAGAAAAGGTTGCTCGGTCGACTTACTTGCATTTGAAAATCATGGGCTAGCGCCAACGGTCCTCTTCGGACGCTTGGGTTCCTTCAATAGCTCGTTGATGTGATTACCCGTGGGATGATTTGTCGGAATCCCTTCGGGCAGGGATGTCGGCAGAGGGTGTACGCCCGCTTTTGCCTTGTTGTCGAGTGCCCATAAGCGTCCCAAAATCATGTCATGATCTAGTTCTTTGACGATATGGAACTTACGTGGCGTTATAGCTTTCCTATCTCGATCTCTAGGTTGATGTAGCCATGCGCGTTCAAAGCCTCTCTCTCAAGCTCTTAATCACGACGGGAAATAGGTAGCGTCTTGCTTTGTAAATCCCAGCTTCCTTTAGTGTCTTGAAAGTGATGATGTTGTGGCCGAGGTCGTGTCGATGAGCGTGTCGTCAAGTTCAGACTTTAAACGGACGTGGTCGCAGTCCCCGCTTCTCCACTTCGCTTGTTTGGGAAGCTTGGGCCCTTGGCGTGGATTCGAGGGGAGAAAAAGACGTTTGCCTGGATACAACACGATTGAGAGCCGCGAAAATATCTTGGCGCCGAACCTTGGAGAGATAGAGAATTTCGCATATATGTCGCATCATGGATTGCACAGTCTCGTGCACGGAGTCCCCAAAGGAACCGCAGTTTCTTATCGGGAGTGGGTCTCGATGCACTCTTTCGGCCGGAGTTCTCCCGCTTATCCTTTCCTTGAAAATATGCTTTAATCCGTTGCAATCGCTAGTCGGGTGGTGAATGAACCTCGTGGTAATGGCGGTATTTGGGATTTGCCATCTCGGCTCGATTGGTGGACGTCTAGCGGCGGCGAATCGATGACATCATCTTGAACCTGTGCTTCTAGGAGGTCAATCATCTCCTCGATGGGAATGGGAAATCAAGGACATTTCCTTCGGTCCCACGATGCTTTGCACAAGAGTTTTAGTGGCGTCTTCCGTTGCGAGGGCTCCCAGCTGCGCCTGCTTCACGTTTCTACCGGTGGCTCGTAGTTGTGGCTTTCCTTTTTCCTCTTTCGTTCACTATGTTCACGGAGGATGAGCCGGCATTAAATTGTTTGCTGATGAGGCGCCTACTCCCGCGAGTTTCGCGTGCGTCTTCGATTCGAGTTGGCCTTAGTCCTTTCCAAAGAATGATGGTGTTGTTGTTGCGCATCGTCCGCGGCCTCATGGAGTTCGGAGAATGTTTGGAAACGCAAGTTTTCTAGCAGGGCGCGGTAGATCGGGACCATACCATTGATGCACGCGTTTACCAATTGTTGCTCGGTCACGTTTGGGTCATGGCAGTCGAGTGCTTGAACCCTGAACCTTTTGACGAAATCATTCGCGCGTTTACCAATTGTTGCTCGGCCACGTTTGGGTCATGGCAACAAGCGCTTGAACCCCGAACCTTTGACGAAATCATTCGGATGTTCGTTATCCCACCGGTACATTCTCCCGAGGTCCGAAAAGGTAACTTGTTCGACACGAAGAAATACTTCCCGTAAAACGCGGTGACCATGCTACTCCAGTTGGGAATGCTGTTTCGGTGGGATGTCATTGTACCATGTATATGCCCTTCCTAGTAAGTGATTTTGAAAATTCCCTTAAACGAAGAACGTGATTATATTCATGTTCACCCAAGGATTCCAGAAACGAAAACATGTTCGCGTGCATTCCCTAGTACCATCATACAGGGTAAATTGAGGGGAAGAGTACCCCTTGGGAGAGGGATTCTCTCAGATTTCGGACGGGTAAGGGGGTTGGTGATGATGTACATCGAACTCATCATGCTTGATTCGGTCACGTAGAGTTGTTCCAAATCCTCTCGTGACGAAATTTGGTGGTTGATTTCTCGGGACTCTAGTGCGAGTTTCTTCATCCGTGGAGGCGTGCCCCGCCGAGGTGCCAAAGTCGTCGGGGTTGTTGGAGATGTTTCTAGCGTCTCGGAGGATGCGACTCATGGGGTAGTCGCTCTGTCGAGTGGTTTTGAGAAAGGTGAGCACCTCCTTTTGTGTTGAAACCATGTCTGTCCGGCTCGCGAGCGTCTCCGTCATTCCATCAAATCGGCGATGGTGACGTAAGGGCGACTTCCTCTAGTCCCTCCTAGTATCTCGTCCCGTCTACGGGTAATTGGAGCCTTAGTTGTCGGAGGCGCCATGTTGGAAGAAGCATTCGGGGTCGCGGTGGCGGCCCTAGCCCCGGTGACCAGGGGCGTGACACCCGAAGTGATATTCTCGTTGCCGTGATTAGAGGGTTGTGCAGACGCTAGAGGAGGCGCGGCTCGGCCCCGTGATAAAGCGGTGTTACACTTGAAGGAGTGCATTCGATGTTGCTTGTTGTCCATCCGGGTGAAGTAACTATGTTATGGGGAGACGCCAACATCGGGAATGCGTTCGCGTTGATGTTCTCTGCAGCTCGCTCCAGATCCGAGTTCCACCATGTTGGGATTTGACGTTCGGGAAACGAAATCAGGAGTTGGAGTTGATATTGTAGCCGATAGATCAATCCTCCCACTGTGGTCGCCAATTGTTAATGGGTAAAAATCATTTCTGCCGATTTCGGTAAATTCGGTAGGTGAGTGAGAAACTGGTTCAAACCCTAAACAAATGTGCTGCACGTGAGCACTTTATAGGTTCGAGAGATCAATCTGTACAAGTCCTACCTAAACCAAGAAATGGCCGTTCCCGGACTTGCTTCGGTCACAAAGTGGAGGAGAAGGGTTGATTTGGGGAGGGAAGCAAAGAAAGGTGTTAAGGAGAGTAGTATCTCGACTTGTATCGTAAAGTGAGCTTAGGAAGCTTGCAAGAGATGAAAGCTTTTTGGGAGAGCTTGCAAAGTTGCCTTTCGAGAGTGTAGTATTTTTTCTCCGACCGAGACTTGTTGTCCGGTGGAAATAGGTAAGACCTATTTATACAAGTCGAGATTGAAACGCACTGGCCTCATGAAGAAGAGAGTAAAGGGTGAAATAATGGGAGGAGGTGGTAACCGCATGGTTTAATGGGTGAAAACGTTTTTCACCATTATTTCCTCTTTTATTTGACCGCTTTATTCCTTTTCACGCTTTCTTAAAGTGAGCATAGTGTACGCTGCATGCTGTGACCGCCAAACCAAAACCCTAAAGAAGCATCCCCCAGTTTGTGTTGATGTCTTGAGTGTTGGTTGCATCTTGAGTGCAAGTGGCGCTGCTAGTGGCTCGTGTGGCATGTAACAATGGCATGTGCGGAATGCCTTGGTGGTAGGTTGCACGGTTTGCAAGTTTTGGCTACCAGCGTGTGCGTTTAGCATGTGCCAATGGCATGTGCGGAATGCCTTGGTGGTAGGTTGCACGGTTTTGCAAGTTTTGGCTACCAAACGTGTGCGTTTGGCATGTGCCATGTGATGGCGGTTTGCAAGTTAGGCTACCGATGTGTGCATGTGCCCCGAGGCGTGGTAGGTGACCTTGATAAGGAAGCTAGCTAAGCGAGCATGTTGGCATGTGCCAATGGCATGCGGGGCCATTAGGCCGTGACCTTGATAGGGAAGCTAGCTAGCGAGCATGTTGGCATGTGCCAATGGCATGCGGGGCCCGTTAGGGCCGTGACCTCGATAGGGAAGCTAGCTAGCGAGCATGTTGGCATGTGCCAATGGCATTGCTAGGGCCCGTTAGGCCGTGACCTTGATAGGGAAGCTAGCTAGATTGCATGTTGGCATGTGCCAATGGCATGCGGGGCCGTTAGGGCCGTGACCTTGATAGGGAAGCTAGCTAGCGAGCATGTTGGCATGTGCCATTGGCATGCGGGGCCGTTAGGGCCGTGACCTTGATAGGAAGCTAGCTAGCGAGCATGTTGGCATGTGCCAATGGCATGCGGGGCCGTCAGGGCCGTGACCTTGATAGGGAAGCTAGCTAGTGAGCATGTTGGTATGTGCCATTGGCATGCGGGGCCGTTAGGGCCGTGACCTTGATAGGAAGCTAGCTAGCGAGCATGTTGGCATGTGCCAATGGCATGCGGGGCCGTTAGGGCCGTGACCTTGATAGGGAAGCTAGCTAGCGAGCATGTTGGCATGTGCCATTGGCATGCGGGGCCGTTAGGGCCGTGACCTTGATAGGAAGCTAGCTAGCGAGCATGTTGGCATGTGCCATTGGCACGTACGACCATGTTGACCTAGTTGCATGTTTTGCAAGCCTAGGGCGCTATGTTTGGGCGTGGGCCAAAGGCATAGCGGCTTGGAATTATGGCTTGCCACACGTGTTGGCATGTGCCAATGGCACGTGCGGCCATGTTGACCTAGTTGCAAGTCTTGCAAGCCTAGGGCGCTATGTTTGGCGCGGCCAAAGGCATAGCGGCTTGGAATTATGGCTTGCGACACGTGTTGGCATGTGCCAATGGCACGTGCGGCCATGTTGACCTAGTTGCAAGTCTTGCAAGCCTAGGGGCGCTATGTTTGGCGCGGCCAAAGGCATAGCGGCTTAGAAATATGGATTGCGGCATGTGTTGGCATGTGCCAATGGCACGTGCGGCCATGCTGACCTAGTTGCAAGTCTTGCAAGCCTATGGCGCTATGTTTGGCGTGTGCCAAAGGCATAGCGGCTTGGAAATATGGCTTGCGACACGTGTTGGCATGTGCCAATGGCACGTGCGCCATGTTGACCTAGTTGCAAGTCTTGCAAACCTAGGGCGCTATGTTGGTCGTGGGCGAAGGCATAACGGCTCGGAATTTACGAATTTGGCGTTGTTTTGGCATGGTTGCCATGGTGCGCAAAGTGCGGCTTGGTTTGGCATGGTTGCCATGGTGCGCAAAGTGCGCTTGGTTTGGCATGGTTGCCATGGTGCGCAATATGCGGCTTGGTTTGGCATGGTTTCCATGGTGCGCAAGAGATATGGGCTTGGTTTGGCATGGTTGCCATGGTGCGCAAATATGCGGCTTGGTTTGGCATGGTTGCCATGGTGCGCGATGTCGGCTTGGTTTGGCATGGTTGCCATGGTGCACAAGATGCGGCTTGGTTTGGCATGGTTGCCATGGTGCGCAGTATGCGGCTTGGTTTGGCATGGTTGCCATGGTGCGGATATGCGGCTTTGCTTTGGAATTAGGGTTCTGTGTTGAAAACCCTAATCTGGTACCCTATTAATTATTTACACCTGAGTTAAATGCTCTTATTCAATGTGTTGCGGGTAACACTAGGTCATGGGGTTTTACGATTTTACCCCTTGCCTAAAAAACCACCATCAACACCTCCAAACCTTCTCTTTCTGTAAACACCACCACCAATAACATTTTATGTAGAATCGCCTCAACATCATAACCTCATCCTCCACCGCCTATTGCCACCGTAAATTGCCAACATTACTCCGCACTTTAATAACTCACATGCTTCATTCCATACTCCCACTCAGATCTTTCTTCAGTTGCAGTTGCACAATCATTCAACCAACATCATCATCCATCATACACTTATCCATTGCATGTATCTTCTCAAAGCAAGAATATAAGCTCTTAACCTTTCTTGTTCACCACCAAATTCAATTTACGCAGCAACCAACCAATGCAAACTCAATTCAATGAAATCAGGTCCATACTTTATTCAAACACAGCCACATCAAGCCATCTTCCCTCATAATTTCAATCCCATTAACTGCAACAGCAACAACCAACTGGTACTCATTTCTTGCATTGCAACACCACTAATTCCCTCGTACACAATACAGACCATGGTGGAAACAATTCTGGAATAGACCCATCATTTGCATATCACCGCCAATTCCAGATTCACAACAATCTAGAACAACCACATCTCTCCACTGCATCACCAATTCAACTAGTTCTCTAGAATAATCACCAGCAGCAGCTTATATCCCATCATCCGACAACACCACTAGTCCCTTCTTTTGGTATCAAACACCACACATATCGACTCCGACTCACCTTCATCTCAATCTCAAGTTGGATCATCCTCTAATCACCTTCATCTTAAACACCTGGAGCTGAAGCTACACCTAAAACTGAGTTTGTGAGTACTTTATCTTAATATTCTTGTCGAATAAATCTGACCATCTGTTGGTTCAACTTCGTAATATCTGCATCATTCATCTTTAATCTCTTTTTTTTAATGATTCCATTTTTTGGTCGTTTTCTTTTCACTTTTTTTCTTATTTAGTAAGTCCATGTGAAGTGCGGGATAATATAATAACCAATAATACCAAATTGAAAGAAATTTTTATCCAGGGATTTTGAAGATACTTACTTTTTAGATTGGCCCAATGAGCGATATTTTATATTTGTTTATTGATTAAAACTTATTTTGCTTAATACGCAACTGTTTATGGGTGAAAATCGTTTCTGCTGATTTCGGTAATTTCGGTGGGGGAGTGAGAAATTGATTCAAACCCTAAACAAATGTGCTGCACGTGAGCACTTTGTAGATTCGAGAGATAGATCTGTACAAGTCCGGCTTAAACCAAGAAATGGCCGTTCCAGACTTGCTTCGGTCACAAAGTGGAGGAGAAGGGTTGATTTGGGGAGGGAAGCAAAGAAAGGTGTTGAGGAGAGTAGTATATCTCGACTTGTATCGAAAAGTGAAAGCTTAGGAAGCTTGCAAGAGATAGAAGCTTTTGGGAGAGCTTGCAAAGTTGCCTTTTCCGAGAGTGTAAGTGTAGTATATTTCTCTTGACCGAGACTTGTTGTCCGGGTGGAAATAGGTAAGACCTATTTATACAAGTCGAGATTGAAACGTACCACGGCCTCATGAAGGAAGAGAGTAAAGGGTGAAATAATGGGAGGAGGTGGTAACCGCATGGTTTAATGGGCGAAAACGTTTTTCACCATTATTTCCTCTTTTATTTGACCGCTTTATTCCTTTTCACGCTTTCTTAATGTGAGCGTAGTGTACGCATGTCATGTGACCGCCAAACCAAAACCCTAAAGAAGCATCCCCAGTTTGTGTCGATGTCTCGAGTGTTGGTTGCATCTTGAGTGCAAGTGGCGCTGCTAGTGGCGCGTGTGGCATGTGCCAATGGCATGTGCGGAATACCTTGGTGGTAGGTTGCACGGTTTGCATGTTAGGTTACCGGCGTGTGTGTTTGGCATGTGCCAATGGCATGTGCCGAATGCCTTGGTGGTAGGTTGCACGGTTTGCAAGTTAGGCTACCAGCGTGTGTGTTTGGCATGTGCGGAATGCCTTGGTGGTAAGGTTGCACGGTTTGCAAGTTAGGCTACCGGCGTGTGTTTTGGCATGTGCCAATGGCGCGTGCGGCCATGTTGACCTAGTTGCAAGTCTTGCAAACCCTAGGGCGCTATGTTTGGCGTGGGCCAAAGGCATACGGCTTAGAAATATGGCTTGCGGACGTGTTGGCATGTGCCAATGGCACGTGCGGCCATGTTGACCTAGTTGCAAGTCTTGCAAACCTAAGGCGCTATGTTGGGTGTGGGCCAAAGGCATAGCGGCTTGGAAATATGGCTTGCGACACGTGTTGGCATGTGCCAATGGCACGTGCGGCCATGTTGACCTAGTTGCAAATCTTGCAAACCTAGGGCGCTATGTTTGGCGTTGGCCAAAGGCATAGCGGCTCGGAAATATGGCTTGCGGCACGTGTTGGCATGTGCCAATGGCACGTGCGGCCATGTCGACCTAGTTGCAAGTCTTGCAAACCTAGGGCGCTATGTTGGGCGTGGGCCAAAGGCATAGCGCTTAGAAATATGGCTTGCGACACGTGTTGGCATGTGCCAATGGAACGAGGGCGCTATGTTTGGCGTGGGCCAAAGGCATAGCGGCTCGGAAATATGGCTTGCGGACGTGTTGGCATGTGCCAATGGCACGTGCGGCCATGTTTACCTAGTTGCAAGTCTTGCAAACCTAGGCGCTATGTTTGGCGTGGGCCAAAGGCATAGCGGCTCGGAAAATATGGCTTGCGGCACGTGTTGGCATGTGCCAATGGCACGTGCGGCCATGTTGACCTAGTTGCAAGTCTTGCAAACCTAGGCCAAAGGCATAAGGCATAGCGCTTAGAAATATGGCTTGGGACACGTGTTGGCATGTGCCAATGGCACGTGCGGCCATGTTGACCTAGTTGCAAGTCTTGCAAACCTAGGCGCTATGTTGGGCGTGGGCCAAAGGCATAGCGGCTTGGAAATATGGCTTGCGACACGCGTTGGCATGTGCCAATGGCACGTGCGGCCATGTTGACCTAGTTGCAAGTCTTGCAAACCTAGGGCGCTATGTTTGGCGTGGGCCCAAGGCATAGCGGCTTAGAAATATGGCTTGCGGCACGTGTTGGCAGCGGCACGTGTTGGCATGTGCCAATGGCACGTGCGGCCATGTTGACCTAGTTGCAAGTCTTGCAAACCTAGGGCGCTATGTTTGGCGTGGGCCCAAGGCATAGCGGCTTAGAAATATGGCTTGCATGTGCCAACGGCACGTGTTGGCATGTGCCAATGGCACGTGCGGCCATGTTTACCTGTTTACCTAGTTGCAAGTCTTGCAAACCTAGGGCGCTATGTTGGGCGTGGGCCAAAGGCATAGCGGCTCGGAAATATGGCTTACGGCATGTGTTGGCATGTGCCAATGGCACGTGCGCCATGTTGACCTAGTTGCAAGTCTTGCAAACCTAGGGCGCTATGTTGGGCGTGGGCCAAAGGCATAGCGGCTTGGAAATATGGCTTGCGACACGTGTTGGCATGTGCCAATGGCACGTGCGGCCATGTTGACCTGGTTAAAGTTTTGCAAACCTAGGGTGCTACGTTGGGCGTGGGCCAAAGGCATATCGGCTTGGAAATATGGCTTGCGACACGCGTTGGCATGTGCCAATGGCACGTGCGGCCATGTTGACCTAGTTGCAAGTCTTGCAAACCTAGGGCGCTATGTTTGGCGTGGGCCCAAGGCATATACGGCTTAGAAATATGGCTTGCGGCACGTGTTGGCATGTGCCAATGGCACGTGCGGCCATGTTGACCTAGTTGCAAGTCTTGCAAACCTAGGGCGCTATGTTTGGCGTGGGCCCAAGGCATAACGGCTTAGAAATATGGCTTGCGGCACGTGTTGGCATGTGCCAATGGCACGCTGCGGCCATGTTGACCTAGTTGCAAGTCTTGCAAACCTAGGGCGCTATGTTTGGCGTGGGCCCAAGTCATAGCGACTTGGAAATATGGCTTGCGACACGTGTTGGCATGTGCCAATGGCACGTGCGTCCATGTTGACCTATTTGCAAGACTTGCAAATAGGGCGCTATGTCAAGTGGGCCAAAGGCATAGCGGCTTGGAAATATGGCTTGCGACACGTGTTGGCATGTGCCAATGGCACGTGCGGCCATGTTGACCTAGTTGCAAGTCTTGCAAACCTAGGGCGCTATGTTTGGCGTGGGCCAAAGGCATAGCGGCTTGGAATTTAGCGTTGTTGCCATGGCGCGCGAGTGGTGCGGCTTGGTTTGGCATTGTTGCCATGGTGCGCGGATGCGGCTTGGTTTGGCATTGTTGCCATGGTGCGCGGTGCGGCTTAATTTGGCATTGTTTCCATGGTGCGCGATATGCGGCTTGGTTTGGCATTGTTGCCATGGTGCGCAAGATGCGGCTTGGTTTACAAATTGCCATGGTGCGCGATATTTTGGCATTGTTGCCATGGTGCGCAAGATGCGGCTTGGTTTGGCATTGTTGCCATGGTGCGCAATATGCGCTTGGTTTGGCATTATTTCCATGGTGCGCAAGATGCGGCTTGGTTTGGCATTCTTTGCCATGGTGCGCAGGGTGCGGCTTGGTTTTGGAATTAGGGCTCGTGTTGAAAACCCTAACTGGTATTTTGAAAAATACCCCTATTAATTATTTACACCGAGTTAAATGCTCTTAGTTAATGTGTTGGGTAACACTAGGTCATGGGGTTTTACTATTTTACCCCTTGTCTAAAAACCACCATCAACATTAAGTCCCCGCTTAGCTCTAACAGGGGGGCTTTGTTGCGAGGTAAGCATAAGATGGTGACAAACTATTAACAAAGAAACCGTAAAGAAAATTGAAGGAGGCTCGTCGACCTTTTATAAATAGGATTTGGAATCCTTGCCTCTCGTAGTTTTGCACAAATCGGAGGTCAGGCACAATTGGTGGCCCGTTGCAGCTTAGGCGACGTTAGGAAGTTGGTATGAATTGGGAAACCGAGTGGGCTGGCTGGCGGGACCGGCGCAAAGTGTAGAAGTCGTGCGTGCCTGCAGGTTGGCGCAATTGGTGGGGCCGATGCAACTTGGAAACCGTGCTTGCAGGCGTGACTTGGGCGGCCATTGGGAGGTCGGCGCAATTGGTGGGGCCGGTGCAACTTGGAAGCCGTGCTTGCAGGCGTGACTTAAGTAAATAAGGAGGGAGTAGACGTTTCTTCGGGTAGCAAAGTTTCCTTATTTTGCTTTCCTTCACGTGCGGCTTCAATTAAGGCATTGTTCATGCTAAAATCTGAAAGCGTTATGTCCCTCATTGCTTCCTTTCCCTTTTAAAATCCCGTATTTATACCCAATGCAAACGCATCATATTCCTTGTTTGAGAAAAGATTCTTCTTGTTGGATTTCTCTCTTCGTCATGTCACGCAGATTCGAGTCATCTTCTAACCAGTCAGGTTCTCCGGATGAGGGCGCGAGGTCTGATTCTTGCATGAGCATCCCAACAAATGTTATTCGGGTTAAGAAAATCATACCGGTATGTTTTCTTCTTCTTTGACACGCACTTTAACGCTTGTTGTGTGAATGGGGAAATTTCCTTTTTGTGCAGAGATATCCTTTTGGAGCATGCGTCACTGTTATCGACGAAGATGACCTAGTTGTTCCTCTTCCTTCAAGTCCGACCTTGTTGATTGGGCCATATCGCTACCAGGAGCGTTGTGAAGTGCTGTTCGTCTGCCTTGGTTTTCGTAGTGAACTGTCTTTTGCCAATGATTGCTGAGATGGAGAATATGTTCATCCGTGCTGCTGCAGAGTCAGCCTATTCAAAGGTGGGAGAACATGGCGTCCACCTGTGAATCCTTGGAGTTTAATATCAGCTGGTTGCGGTATCGTCTCAATATTGTGAAAGTCGACAGAGCTGGTATCCTTGCTGGTGTGATTCCTTCCACAGAAGCCATGGTGGAAGAGGAGAAAGCTTTGGCCTTGGAGTCTCAAAGGATTGAAGATTTGACTCGAGACTTGAAGAGTAGTAATTTTTGATGTAGCATGTTGCAGGGAAGTGATTAGGCGTAGTATTCCTTAAGCCACTTTCCGTTGATGACTGCCTCTAGCTTTCCCATCTTCTTTGATAATCTTGTAGTAACCACTGTCATACGCTTTAGTGATTATGTACGGCCCTTCCCATTTGGGAGAAAAATTCGGTGCCGATGCATCTTGCTGGATGTGTAAGCGAGCAAACTTTGCAGGAAGGAGTGGCATTGAAGCGAACGTTGAAGCGAAGCCGCTGCTGGAGAACGCTGATGCGTAGCTACTTCTGGAGAGAACTTTGATGCGGAGCTACTTCTGGAGAGAATGTTGGAACGACGTCTTGCAACTTTCGAGCCTCGACTGTTACCATTTTGAAGTCGGAGGCCGTGTCACGTTCTGTCAAACTCGACATCCCTCAAGAGAACAGAGGTTAGGAGTCCCCAGTTCCATCTATCGATCGTGCTTTCTAGGAGAGGTTGGAGTTTGGGAACGGCTTCCCACCGAAAGCGCCCCTTTCCGATGCGGTGCGGTTGAGGGGTGCAAATATGTCTTGACGCTACGCCTTGGAGAAACATAGAATCTCACATAACTATTTCATCATAGACTGTACGACTTTGTGGGCAAAGTTCCCATTGTGCGGGTCCTGACGGGAGAAGGGTCTCCGTGAACTCAAGAGAGTTGTTGATTTCCCTTGCTTTCGATTTTTGATAAGTCTTTCCTGATCTTCATGTGTGACAAAATTGGATTGCTTATCCCCTTCTACTGGGCGTCCAAGAGCAACGCGAGCCTCTTCATCTATAAATGCACGTCCTGCTGAAGTATCTTTTGTCTTTTCATCAAATCAACAGTGCTAAAAGAAGGTCGGCTTCTTCCGGATCTTCCAGTATCTTGCCCTGATGGTGGAGTAGCGTCTCTGGTGACGGTTGAAGCTGCCATGCTTGAAGAACCGTTGGGGTGGCTAAGCGGCTTTGGTTACGTGATCGTAAGTGTATCTTGCGAGAGATGACACGGTTTTGATCACAAAGTCTTTGGAGCCATGGCGCTGTTTCGAAGGGCAAGGATGGTCTTTGGAAGGGCGCAAGATGTTAGCGCTGGAAGGATGCAAACTGTTAGCACAGAGTGTGGTACTGCGGCTGGCATGCGCGTGCGGCATGTGTGCCTGGTAAGCGTGTCTGGTAAGCACGTCTGATAAGCGCGTCTGGCAAGCGCTTCTGGCATGTGCATCTGGCAAGCGCATCAGGTAAGTGCATCTGGGAAGCGCGCCTGGTGGATCGTCTTTGGAATGGGCGATGACTTGGTGTGGACGCTGGTTAGGCATGGAAGAAGACCCTCTGCGAGTCGTGAGGCCAGGTGCAGGCGCCATTTTGATCCCCCGTACTTGGTTCCTTATCCAGGTCATGTCTTAGGTTGGCGGCTTCATTGTGCTTGGCCTAAGCATGAGGCGTTGTACACCGAATCCGGGAGAAGTACGGACATATGGCCACAACCAAGAAAGTCACTAGTCGATTTGCGCCGGTTAAGCGTGTGGAAGAGGCTTTATCTTCCATCGAGGATATGCGTGAGGTGACCGGTCACACCGTTTCAAGACGTTATTGCCGAGGCGGGAGCACCATCGCGACGTGTGCGTAGAAAAGGTGTTCAACACTTCGTGGTTTGTTGAAGGCCTTGCTGAGATCCAAAAGTTGAAAGATGCAGCAATCGAAAGCCTTTCCGCCGAGGAGATTGCACGACAGGAGGAGATGTTGACTATGAAGAGAGCGGCTCTTGAAGATGCAAATTTGACTTTCTCCAGAAGAGCAGACTTACATTGGATGATTTTCCTTGAACGTTTCTGCGTTAAACTTTCATTTAGGTTCTTTTTTTTTTTTTGAAAGACATATTGGATGTCCGGTTCAAAGCTTGACCTTTGATAGACAAATGGTAGCTTTTTAGGTATTGGATTATTTCTAGGATGAATGGTTTTGATAATATGACTCGATTATGTTTTGGGAAAGGAATATTGCTTTTATGAAAGTGTGTGTTAGCAATAGGCACAAGACTCGAGTGAGTATGACGGTTTACTAAGAACCTAAAATAGATCGTATATCTTGCCCGGTCCGAATTTACTCACTTCATAGGTTTTGCGAACACGCCCTCTCCATGTAAAAGGCGGTTTTGTCAGCATCGCTTGACAAGTCCCCAATCGCCGGTAGCATCTTCGGCGTGTCCCAGGGATTGAGTAATAGCATCTTCAACAAGTCCCCGCTTTTCTTGTGTAGTTTCTACAACTAGTAACCGGTCAAATCCGGTAGTTGAGTCGGATTGAGTCGCCTTCCCCTACCATCTTGACATCTCGGGTCGAAGAACGAGATCGACAATCGATATTGTAGCCGATAGATCAATCCTCCCGCCGTGCTCGCCAATTGTTTATGGGTAAAAATCGTTTCGCGATTTCGGTAATTTTGGTGGGTGAGTGAGAAATTGATTCAAACCCTAAACAAATGTGCTGCACGTGAGCACTTTGTAGATTCGAGAGATCGATACGCGTACAAGTCCTACCTAAACCAAGAAATGGCCGTTCCGGACTTGCTTCACACAAAGTGGAGGAGAAGGGTTGATTTGGGGAGGGAAACAAAGAAAGGTGTTGAGGAGAGTAGTATCTCGACTTGTATCGTAAAGTGAAAGCTTGAAAGCTTGCAAGAGATAGAAGCTTTTGGGAGAGCTTGCAAAGTTGCCTTTACGAGAGTGTAAGTGTAGTATATTTCTCCCGACCGAGACATGTTGTCTGGTGGAAATAGGTAAGACCTATTTATACAAGTCGAGATTGAAAGGTACCCTGGCCTCATGAAGGAAGAGAGTAAAGGGTGAAATAATGGGAGGAGGTGGTAACCGCATGGTTTAATGGGCGAAAACATTTTTCACCATTATTTCCTCTTTATTTGACCGCTTTATTCCTTTTCACGCTTTCTTAATGTGAGAGTAGTGTACGCCGCATGTCAGTGACCGCCAAACCAAAACCCTAAAGAAGCATCCCCGGTTGTGTCGATGTCTCTAGTGTTGGTTGCACCTTGAGTGCAAGTGGCGCCGCCCGGCGAGGGCGCGTGTGGCATGTGCCAATGGCATGTGCGGAATGCCTTGGTGGTAGGTTGCACGGTTTGCAAGTTAGGCTACCAAATGTGTGTTTGGCATGTGCGAATGCCTTGGTGGTAGGTTGCACGGTTTGCAAGTTAGGCTACCAGCGTGTGTGTTTGGCATGTGCCAATGGCGCGTGCGGCCATGTTGACCTAGTTGCAAGTCTTGCAAACCTAGGGCGCTATGTTTGGCGTGGGCCAAAGGCATAGCGGCTTAGAAATATGGATTGCGGCACGTGTTGGCATGTGCCAATGGCACGTGCGGCCATGTTGACCTAGTTGCAAGTCTTGCAAACCTAGGGCGCTATGTTTGGCGTGGGCCCAAGGCATAACGGCTTAGAAATATGGCTTGCGACACGTGTTGGCATGTGCCAATGGCACGTGCGGCCATGTTGACCTAGTTGCAAGTCTTGCAAACCTAGGGCGCTATGTTTGGCGTGGGCCAAAGGCATAGCGGCTCGGAAATATGGCTAGAGGCACGTGTTGGCATGTGCCAATGGCACGTGCGGCCATGTTGACCTAGTTACAAGTCTTGCAAACCTAGAGCGCTATGTTGGGCGTGGGCCAAAGGCATAGCGGTTTTAGAAATATGGCTTGCGACACGTGTTGGCATGTGCCAATGGCACGTGCGGCCATGTTGACTTAGTTGCAAGTCTTGCAAACCTAGGGCGCTATGTTTGGCGTGGGCCAAAGGCATAGCGGCTCGGAAATATGGCTTGCGGCACGTGTTGGCATGTGCAAATGGCACGTGCGGCCATGTTGACCTAGTTGCAAGTCTTGCAAACCTAGGGCGCTATGTTGGGCGTGGGCCAAAGGCATAGCGGCTTAGAAATATGGATTGCGGCACGTGTTGGCATGTGCCAATGGCACGTGCGGCCATGTTGACCTAGTTGCAAGTCTTGCAAACCTAGGGCGCTATGTTTGGCGTGGGCCAAAGGCATAGCGGCTCGGAAATATGGCTTGCGGCACGTGTTGGCATGTGCCAATGGTACGTGCCGCCATGTTGACCTAGTTGCAAGTCTTGCAAACCTAGGGCGCTATGTTTGGCGTGGGCCAAAGGCATAGCAGCTCGGAAATATGGCTTCTGCGCACGTGTTGGCATGTGCCAATGGCATGTGCGGCCATGTTGACCTAGTTGCAAGTCTTGCAAACCTAGGGCGCTATGTTGGGCGTGGGCCAAAGGCATAGCGGCTTGGAAATATGGCTTGCGACACGTGTTGGCATGTTCCAATGGCACGTGCGGCCATGTTGACCTAGTTGCAAGTCTTGCAAACCTAGGGCGCTATGTTACAGCGTGGGCCAAAGGCATAGCGGCTTGAAATATGGCTTGCGACACGCGTTGGCATGTGCCAATGGCACGTGCGGCCATGTTGACCTGGTTGCAAAGTCTTGCAAACCTAGGGCGCTATGTTTGGCATGGGCCCAAGGCATAGCGGCTTAGAAATATGGCTTGCGGCACGTGTTGGCATGTGCCAATGGCACGTGCGGCCATGTTGACCTAGTTGCAAGTCTTGCAAACCTAGGGCGCTATGTTTGGCGTGGGCCCAAGGCATAGCGGCTTAGAAATATGGCTTGCGGCACGTGTTGGCATGTGCCAATGGCACGTGCGGCCATGTTGACCTAGTTGCAAGTCTTGCAAACCTAGGGCGCTATGTTTGGCGTGGGCCCAAGGCATAGCGACTTGGAAATATGGCTTGCGACACGTGTTGGCATGTGCCAATGGCACGTGCGGCCATGTTGACCTAGTTGCAAGTCTTGCAAAACCTAGGGCGCTATCTTTGGGCGTGGGCCAAAGGCATAGCGGCTTGGAAATATGGCTTGCGACACGTGTTGGCATGTGCCAATGGCACGTGCGGCCATGTTGACCTAGTTGCAAGTCTTGCAAAACCTAGGGCGCTATGTTTGGCGTGGGCCAAAGGCATAGCGGCTTGGAATTTGGCGTTGTTGCCATGGCGCGCAAAGTGCGGCTTGGTTTGGCATTGTTGCCATGGTGCGCGATGATGCGGCTTGGTTTGGCATTGGTTCCATGGTGCGCGAGGTGCGGCTTAATTTGGCATTGTTGCCATGGTGCTGTGATATGCGGCTTGGTTTGGCATTGTTGCCATGGTGCGCAATATGCGGCTTGGTTTAGCATTGTTGCCATGGTGCGCGATGCGCTTGGTTTGGCATTGTTGCCATGGTGCGCGATATGCGGCTTGGTTTGGCATGGTTGCCATGGTGCTATGCGGCTTGGTTTAGCATTATTGCCATGGGCGCGATATGCGGCTTGGTTTGGCATTCTTTGCCATGGTGCGCGAGGTGCGGCTTGGTTTTGGAATTAGGGCTCTGTGTTGAAAACCTAATCTGGTATTTTGAAAAAATACCCTATTAATTATTTACACCGAGTTAAATGCTCTTAGTTAATGTGTTGCGGGTAACACTAGGTCATGGGGTTTTTACGATTTTTGCCCCCTTGTCTAAAACCACCATCAACAACAACGTATTACTCGCACACACCTACTTTATTTATCATATAAATATATCGAATTTTCATTTTAACTCAAAGTTCAAATAAAAATTTGAATAATATAGGTAACAACAAAGTGAACAATGTTTATATATATATGATTCACTTTAGCATAATTTTTATGCGAGTGCTTTTACGAATTCATTAATGCTTTCATTTTTATCAAAACTTCTTGGTTCTCAGTAGATAACTTGGTTAGGGTGGCAATTGCTTGATGAATTTTCTTGGATGACTTCACTTTAGGCTTCACCTTTTGGTTGATCGAATACACATTCTCATCTTCCCTTTTGAAAATGGCATATTTAAATACGACTTCGACCATAAACTCTTCTCCTTGGTTGAAACTCAAACAAGTACAATTGAATATATTAGAATTAGCAATTTATATAACTAAAATAATTTATAAACATAAATCAACTAAAAAAACTTCAACCTATATGCTCCTTGAGCTTATCTTTAAATGTTTTAATTAATCTCCAAAATGTCCACCCTTACCATGATCTCTAACATAAGTGACAAATCTAATCAAATATGCATTATAGGAAACTTCAATTCCTCCATCGCTTTTCTTTGTAATGCCTTCTTACGACTAACAAAATAATGCTCATCAAAATTAGCATTTTCATGTAACAGTTATAAAATCCATCAATATTTGCAAGATTAACATGTGTTTCAAAAGAAAAATTCGATTTTTTCATTTAGCGGGAACAAAAATTTCAAAAAATCAATGGGATTTATTTATTTATTTAAAATGATCTTAAGAAAAGAAAAATCATAAGACATGAATGTCTGGAACATGCAGAGGAAAAAGCAAAAAAAGTGCCATCATTTTCAATATATTTGAATGAAATATATGGTTGTTTTGGAAATTATAAAATAACCCTACGTTTTACTTTATTATATTTCTTTCCCAAATTAAGTAAAACGTAAGGTTATTATTTATTTCCAAAAGGTGGGGTGGTGTCATGGTTGATTGAGTTAATTACACTCGTATACACCATTTTTCCTTGTAGCAATTTTTGTTTATCACCAAGTTGAAATTACAGCTGCAAACTTTGTTTTCTCGAGCTTTTCTTTCATGACTGCCCTTTTTGGTTGAAACTTCATTTCCTTATTTGCTGAATAACTCAATTTCCTTCCGATTCACTCTTCTTCTTTTTGGTATGATTCAATATCACTTTCTAAAACCATTTTCCTCTTAACAATGGTTATACATTTTTTCAAAACCAACTCAGTCCCACATTTTTAAAAATCTCAAAATCTCAAAACAATTTAGGACAATATTTGAAACCCCTGGCATGAATTCAGTAAGATTTTATATGCAGCAAGTAAGCAGAGACGGACGGAATTTCGAGATTCTGAGAATGAATTACTAAAAAGCTGCAACTCACGAAGATTTTGAGCAATTAAAAGTTTCACACAAAAAGCCAGTACGGATTCCAAAATTGTGGTTTAAGGAATAAACCTACTTTGTTCCTCCAAATACTTGCTTGAGAATGAAATGGGAAATTTTCAAAACTACCTATCATCCTCTACTTTGGGAACTAATTGATCACAAATTGTGAATTTCTAAGATTTTTTGCCATCTCTGTTTATATCCGGATCAGCACTCCAAAAAGACCGGTCACAGTTTGTTGCCTTCATATTTTCCTTGAGTCTCGTACAAATAAATGAAAAGTGTAGTTAATGTTTAGTCGGGCAAGCAGTGCACAAGTCTTGCTTGGCCTACCAATCCAACCACAAAAACTTCTTGTTCTTGTATGCATCTCTAAAGTGCAGACTTCTACGAGCTTCTGATAAATCGCTTAGTTTGCACTTGAGCAATTAGTAGTCTCAGCACCACCTTGCTGCAGCCCAAACACACATTAGCAAAGTTATTTCACCCCTAGCTAGTACATATCTAAACCTCTTTAAAATCCTAAAACTACAAGAATCCATGTCAAAAAACTTCTTTTAAGGTGTAGCAATTGTAAAGAAGATGATAAATTATAACTTTAAGGCTCATAACCTACCAATTGTAGAGATTATTGATGTAAGAAACCATGAACTGAGCCAACTTAAAGTATGAGCATCCAGTTGCACACCGATCCTAGCTAGCTCCATAGCCTCGCTATATCTATTTCGACAATTTATTTTTTTACGGTGTTTTTCAGAATGGTCATTGTCCCCTAATTTGTTTCACAAAATCATTACACCGTTAATTAGTGTTGACAAAAAAGTCTTTTTCCATCCGTACTGTTTTGGAAAAAAAAACAATGATGTTTTGGTCCTAAATACCCTTACTCCATTGTTGAGGACTTGAGGTGATGGTGATGAGGTGGTGGTGGTGATGGCTATACCCAAGAGAGGAAGTAGTGAACCCTTATAGGGAATGTGATATAATGATCCTGAATGCGGGCTGAAGTTCTAGTGCAATGTTACGATCCTGAATGCGTTTGTCGGAAACTAGCAGCAGCAACAACAACAACAACAGGAGCAGCAACAACAATTCATTGAAATAGCAGCAGCAACAGTTCATCGAAAGCAGCAACAACAACAACAGTTCATCGAAACAGCAACATCAGCAACCACCACCATCACCCCCTCCTTCAACATCCATTAATGGAGTTACATGAACAACAACATGGATAAACATGTAACTCCCCCACTCACTTAACTCTGATTTGTGGGACATGATGTCAATAAATCTATTTCTACCATGTTCATTGGTGCTCATCATAGGGAACATGTTCAATATCACTTTCTAATACCACTTTCCTATTATTGGTTATACATTCAATCCCACATTTTTAAGAATCTAAAAAATAATTCAGACCAGGATTTGAATTTAATAAGATTTTATATGCAGCAATTATGCAGATACATGTTGAATTTTGAGATTGTGAAAATGAATTACTAAAAAGCTACAACTCATGAAGATTTTGAGCAGTTCAAAGAATTCCAAAACCGTGGTTCAAGTAATAAACCTATTTTGTTCCTCCAAATGCTTGCTTGAGAATGAAATGGAAAATTGTCAAAACCACTTGTCACATCCTCTATTTTGAAAACTCTAAATAAAACCAAATGTAGTTGATATTTAGTCAGGAAGGAAGTGCACAAATCTTGTTTGACCTGTCAATCCAACGTCAAAAATTGCACAATTTGCGCTTGAGCTATTGATAGCTTCAGCACCTTGTTACAGCAAAAAACACGTTGGCGAAGATATTTCTCCCCTAACTAGTACACACATCTTAAACCTCTTTAAAATCCTAAAACCACAAGAATCAACGTCAATAGACTTCTTTAAGGCATAATATCAAACACTGATTGAGCGATTGTACAGAAGATGATAAGTTATACTCCTTCTGCTCCTAAATAATAGCCTTCCGTTTCTATAAATTGATGTTTCAAAAAATAAATTTGGTTTCCTAATCGGGAAAGTCAATTATTCTTAGTTTAGGACCACTTTTATCTTAACTTCTTTTGATGGCAAGTGTCGTATGGGCCATTTTGGCTTTACTTGCTTTGCAATGAGTGTCGTGGGACCATTTCACTTCACCTTTTATCGTGAGTGTCGCGATGACCACCTTTCAATGATTAGTTCTCTTAATTTCCTTAATTTTCTCTAAAATTAAAACCAGCCTATTAATTAGGAAGGAGGGAGTATAACTTTAAGACTCATCTATATTATAAAAAGAAGTGGTGTTTGTGTAGACTGATAAATCCGACCATTGATTTCGTCATCCCACGGCGAGGATCGTGAGTTGGGAGAGGGATATTTTCAAGCGTTGGATTGGAAGACAGAACAAAACACGTTTTCTAATACAACTCCACTTCTTAATAAAGCCCAACATCCACTTTCCGTTTATTAAACAACCACCGAATTAATCTGGATTTAGGTTTCCTAATTCTGAAGCGAAAAAAAAAAACTATATAAGAGTAGGCCTGTTCTTAAGTATTACAATCAATGAGAATATTGATTTTCAGCAATACAAAACTATGAGGGGCTTATATTATGCATTGGTTTCTTTTCTTTCAAACTATTTCTTTTGAATTGATTATAAGATACGTACAGATCAGTTCGATCATTCGTATGTTAGGAAACACATACCACTTTCCAAAACCAAATACAGTTCTAAATTAATTAACCTTTATAAAGAGCATTGAACTGCACATATATTAACCTAACTAATCTTAACCTAACCACTAACCTAAACCCGGCGTAACTTAGTCACGACTAACTTTAAGTTTCCATATTTTTTTTTTATTTTTTTTTTGAAGCATAAGTTTCCATATCTAATCGATGCCCAACAACGGTTTTATATTAATTAGCAAATGGTGGGGCTTCAATGTGGTTTATATGGCTTACAAATTTCTTACTCGGGCATAACTTTATCTCCGGTAACGACCTTTAGTACTGCTTCAAGACATACTCCATGTGCCTTTCCCTTCATCATACTCCATCGTGACGGAGCACTTGCCATAGTGTTATTGAGAAAGAGTACATAAAAACCAACTGCCACTTCTAATACTACCAAATATCAAATATGAGATTCTTAAGCATATTCCTATATGTATATACTCGACTAATTTGACCCAACCAATAAAATATTGGAATTTATGTAGGGGACCACGGCCGGGACTGTAGACCCCAGTTAATCTAACCCGACCAATAAAATACTGAAATTTGCGTAGGGGACCATGGCCGGGGCTGTAGGCCCCGGCTAATTTAACCCGACCGATAAAATACTGCAATTTGCGTAGGGGACCATGGGCGGGTCATAGGCCCAACTGACTTTGACAACCGATAAAATACTGGAAATTTCTTGCGTAGGGGACCTGGGAAAATGTACGGCCGGCTAATTTAGTCGACCGATAAAATACGGAATTTGCGTAGGGGACCACGGCCGGGGTTGCATGCCCCGGCTAATTTGGCCCGACCAGATAAATATCTTGCAATTTGTGTAGGGACCACGGCCGGGCAGGCCAGGGCTAATTTAACCCGACTAGATAAAATACTTGGAATTTGCGGGGACCATGGGCGGGGGGCAGGCCATTGGTGACCGTGATAAAATACCTGGAATTTGAGTAGAGAACCACCACGTGGGCACAGTAGCCAGCTAATTTGACCGTAGATAAAATACTGGAATTTGCTTAGGGAACCACGGCCGGGGCTGTGCGCCCCGGCTAATTGGACCCGACCGATAAAATACTGAAATTTGCGTAGGGAACCATGGCCGGGGCTGTACGCCCCGGCTAATTGAACCCGACCGAACAACAACAAAAAAATTCGAAAAAGGTTGAGCCC
>JAJJWW010003088.1:281652-472100 GCA_023531295.1 Papaver armeniacum | reverse complement strand
GTGCCAATGGCAAATCATGCCAGCCACACCTAGCCCAAGCTAGCCGCGCCATGCCAAATGCACTCTGCCTTGGCCCTAGCTACGCTAATCACACCACGCCAAGCCAAACACACTTACCTTGGCCCAATCCACACCTCTGTGCCAATGGCAAATCATGCCAGCCACACCAAAACGCGCCAAAGCATGCCAACCATGTTAGCCGCACCTCCGTGCCAATGGCAAATCATGCCAGCCACATCTAGCCCAAGCTAGCCGCACCTCCGTGCCAATGGCAAATCATGCCAGCCACATTTAGCCCGAGCTAGCCGCGCCATGCCAAACGCACTCTGCCTTGGCCCTAGCTACGCTAGTCACGCCGCGCCATGCCAAACGCACTCTGCCTTGGCCCTAGCTACGCTAGTCATGCCGCGCCATGCCAAACGCACTCTGCCTTGGCCCTAGCTACGCTAGTCACGTCACGCCAAGCCAAGCACCCTTACCTTGTCCCTAACCATGCCATGCCAAAATGGCTCCCACGCCTAGGCTTGCAAATCATGCAACCTAGGCCAAATTGGCCACGCATGCCATTGGCACATGCCAACACGCTCGCTGGTAGCTTTTTCTACCAAGGCGCGACCCAAATTAGCCACGCATGCCATTGGAACATGCCAACACGCTCGCTGGTAGCTTTTTCTACCAAGGCGTGACCCAAATTGGCCACGCATGCCATTGGCACATGCCAACACGCTCGCTGGTAGCTTTTCCTACCAAGGCGCTACCCAAATTGGCCACGCATGCCATTGGCACATGCCAACACGCTCGCTGGTAGCTTTTCCTACCAGGATGTGGCCCTAATGGCCGAGCATGCCATTCGCACATGCCAACACGCTCGCTGGTAGCTTTTCTAAACACGGGCCATGATTCAACTTGGCCACGCATGCCATTGGCACATGCAAAACACGCATGCTGGTAGCCCAACTTGCAAGCCGCGCAACCTAGGCCAACTTGGCCGTTAGCGCCATTGGCACATGCCAAAACCCACGCTGGTAGCCTAACTTGCAAACCGTGCAACCTACCGCCAAGGCATTCCGCACATGCCACACACGCCACTAGCAGCTCTATGCATTGCCACTTACACTCAACGTACAACCTACCACAAAGGCATTCCACACATGCCATTGGCACATGCCACACACGCCACTAGCAGCTCTGGCATTGCCACTTGCGCTCGAGGTGCAACTCGCAACAAAGGCATTCGCACATGCCATTGGCACATGCCACATGCGCCCCTAGCAGCACCACTTGCACTCAAGATGCAACCAACACTCGAGACATCAACACAAGCTGGGGATGCTTTCCGGGGTCTTGGTTTGGCGGTCACGACTTGCAGCGTACACTACGCTCACATTAAGAAAGCGTGAATAGGAATAAAGCGGTCAAATAAATGAGGAAATAATGGTGAAAACGTTTTCACCCATTAACACCATGCGGTTACCACCTCCTCCCATTATTTCACCCTTTACTCTCTTCCTTCATGAGGCCAGGGTACGTTTCAATCTCGACTTTGTATAAATAGGTCTTACCTATTTCCACCAGACGACAAGGCTCGGTCAGGAGAAAAATACAACACTCTCAGAAAAGGCAACTTTGCAAGCTCTCCAAAAAGCTTTCATCTCTTGCAAGCTTCCTAAGCTTTCACTTTCTGATACAAGTCGAGGCACTAATCTCCCAGAATTATTCTGGTCTCAACACCTTTCTTTCCTTCCCTCCCCAAATCAACCCTTCTCCTCCACTTTGTGACCGAAGCAAGTCTGGAACGACCATTTCTTGGTTTAGGACGGACTTGTACAGATTGATCTCTCGAATCTATAAAGTGCTCACGTGCAGCACATTTGTTTAGGGTTTAAACCAGTTTCTCACTCACCTACCGAATTTACCAAAATCGGCGGAAACGATTTTTACCCATAAACAGTTAGTAATCTTAAAATAGGGTCTTTTGACTTTTTTATTTTGATGGACTATGAAAAAAAGTGAAAAATACATATTTCACATTGTTTTTTGGATGTGAAAATTCGTTTTCCAAATGTTTTTTTGAGTGAAAAGATGAGTTTTCACTTGATTTCAAGTGAAAATTTATATTATCATTGTGTAAGTTTTTAGTGAAAATTTGTGTTTTCATATTTTATGTTTCTTTTTCACTTTTATATTTAAGTGAGAATTTGTGTTTTCACCTTTTTACAATGAAAAATTTAAATTTTGTTTATGATGGTGATTTTTCCTTATATAATTTAGGATGTGATATTTTTCCATCAAAAAATAAATTCATGAGAAAGAAGAAAACGTTTTAAAGATTTATGAGAGAGAAAAAAAAATATTTTATTCGTGATTCTAGGTAAAATCGTTAGGAAAAGAGACAATTTAGGAGGGTACACTAGAAACAAGGTAAAAAGAGTAATTTTAGGAAAAATAGTTATGATATAAAAATTAGTTTCCAAAAATTTGAAAAGAAGGTTAGTTTTGTAAAGAATTTAATATAACCTTTCTCTTTTGGGGTTTTAAATATATGATATCTTAATGGTGGGTTCCTAATATAGAAAATTTCCAAATTGGGCTAGAGATATTTTCCCCATTTTTGAAGGGGGAAATTATTTCTAGCCCAATCCTACTTTTTTTATATTAGGAAACCCATCAATAAGTTTACATATATTACTTAACCCATAACTAATTATAATTATAGTTGATTACGCTATTTTATACAAATAAGTAAATTAATTATTAAAAAAGAAAATTTAAACAGTTAGATAAGGCATAGAAAAGTTTACTCCTAAAATTACTCCTTTATTAAAATTTTGATGTTTTTTAGAATTATTCTTTCCCTAAAATTACCCTTTATCATTTATCTTTCCCTAGTTAAGTGACCTGAGCGGAGGAGGACTCTATATATGGTGACTTTGTGTCAATGTAGCGTGACATTTTTTCAATTACACAAAAAGATTGAATTTTGGTCCGGACACCCGAAATGACTAAGATGTCCCTCTAAATCAAATTTTACCTTTTTACCTTTAGACATTT
The DNA here is from genome assembly GCA_023531295.1 of Papaver armeniacum. Classification (NCBI taxonomy): domain Eukaryota; kingdom Viridiplantae; phylum Streptophyta; class Magnoliopsida; order Ranunculales; family Papaveraceae; genus Papaver; species Papaver armeniacum. The sequence continues at coordinate 469,049 of JAJJWW010003088.1, read as the reverse complement.
TTCAAATAAACCAAGAGGAAGGGGAATAAGGTATTAGACATTTTTTGTAAATAAACCAAAAAGAAAGGGCACAACAGTAAATGCATTTTTATATATTTAAAAACCTCGTATATTCCAAACTACAAGTCGTATTTTTATAAATTTTATATATTTGAAAGCCCTTTAAATTAGCTACGCAATGAGCACAAACAATAATATCAAATTTTTGTGTTTCAATTTTTTATTATTCTCCAAATTTTGTATGTTTTATAAGCTAAAAAATTGTGCATAGCTTAAAATTAGACATATCTTAAAAAAATTGAAAAAAAAACTACAAGAAAAAATAAAATGATTGACTAAGTATAAAAAAGAACTAATTTTAAAATGAAAAGCACAACATGTGGTGTTGAATCACCACCAAATTATTTGCAAAGTAAAATATACCATGGCCTATCTTTGTCTAGAAAATGATACTTTACGCGTGGTGTTTGGAAAATTATACCTTCGTGCCGTCTCGAAAAAATAATATTTTCACCCTACGGCGGAACTAGGTGTGAACCAAAATTTAGTTTTACGTCAATTTTTTAAATTAAGTCCATCCCACCGTGGTAGCGGTCATCTAGTAACTTTAAGTCAAAGATTTACGGAACATAATTGATGAAGATCTTTTTTTTCTCTTTCCATACCAAGGCAGATTGTGATGAGTTAAGTTTTCACATACCTATCTCTATTTGACTTGTATTGTTTTAATGGTATAGACAAAAGATTCGAGCAACCTCCACAGGTCTCATCATTACGTGGACAAAAAGAATAATAATATGAAAGCCTCTATTATCAAATTAAGATTTGGGAAAAATTTAGCTTTCACAAACTAATTCTTGAGGAAATTCGAAGTTTTCACATTTAACTGCGTGTGAAAATTGCAATTTCAGATGTAATGGGGTTTGTGCAAATTCAGTTTTTCACACGGTACAACTTAGGAAAATCAAAATTTTCACGTTTCACAGCGGGTGAAAATCGCAACTCTCAAGGGTATGAAAATTTGCCAAAAACTTATTGTCGAATCACCATCAACAAAAAAACCCATGTATACCTTGTTTGAGAATACTATTGGCATGAGACTGTCAAGAAGAGGATCAAAACAACAAGTAAGTGTATAATTAGATGAATGACTAGCCATTATTCATGGACTTAATAATGAAGATCGAGATAAAAAATGATATGCAAATCTGAACAAAATCATTAAATCATTAAAAACAGATTTGCTATTAAATCATTAAAAATACTAAAAGCAAAAAGGTTGTATTCAACATCTACAGTTAAGATCAACAAGGTCCAGTAAGACTTTCTTTTCTTCAAGAAGGAAGTAAAAACTTCCGTGAAAAAGAAATAGAAAAGGAAGTAAAAACCGTAAGAATAGGACAGGAAGAAAGCAATATTAATTAAAAGCGGAAATCATTTTGATGGACTCGTTAAATAGGGTAACTATTTGACCGTATTGAAACCGGAAATCACGTTGATGGACTGTTAAATAGAGTAACTGTTTGACCGTAAATCCAGTATATATATTTAATTATAAGTAATGGGTAAGGTTAATTTAGTACTCTAGAAAATGTGAAAACCTAAATTCTATTTAAAACTATTAATCTTAACCGCGTTGATCTTCTATTTTGGGCTACGCATATACAATGTTAATGATGGGTTTCGGTGAAGAGAGAGGATCAAACTTGGGTTTCCCAGATGTTTCCACATTTTTGAAGTCAAAGTTAAACCCATTTCTTTTTCTTAAAGACTCAGGGCATCACGTAAGGCCCCGACCAACCTCTAATTAGTATCATGTGGCAATGTAATTTTTGATAATCAACACCTGATTTTTAACATGCTAGTTTCAATGAAAATGCTTTAGATATCATTACGCTATGTTATCTACGTATCCTATCCCAATTGATGTTTTTATGTTTGTTATCTAGCTATCACATCATTGATTTTTTAAAATTAATTCCTTTTTTTTTTTTTCAATAATCGATTCCAACACAATTAAATAGTGACTATTGATAACAATTTATTCTGACACATCACCAATATTATATAGAATTTCGTTTGCTATAAATATGAATTATTGAAATATAGGACATTTTTTATATATTTATCTTCAACTCTACAATATTGTATTATTCGTTTGATATGAATAGTTGAATTAGATTCTACAAAGAGAAAATGGATGATTAGCCCGTGTAGATATCCGCCATATTGGAGGTGACAACCAAATGTGTCGTTGTACGCCCATATAGAAGATAGGTTAGTTTGCTTGAGGAGATTTTTTTCTATGATAAGAGACTCAATCATGCCATGGCATACATGTCTAGTTCGGGAAATTTCGACACGCATTGCCAACACAAATCAATCTACCATAGAGAATCATGCCATGGAAAGCATAGAGAATGCTCAATCTACCATGGAAAACACAAATCAATGGCAAGCTTTTGATCTTATTCGCAAGTTCTGTCGACTTGGCTCGACACGAATTGTAATTTTTCTTTCTTGTTGTTTAATATTCAAAAGTTACAATGATTTTATGAAAGATACCCAACATCTAGTACTGAAGGAAAAAAAGCAACCAAATATTAAATATCTTAATCCCGTAATTATCCAAGGTGAACTCATTACATGGCATCTACTCTGGGAACACAAGAGCCGAGTAGTATACTCCCTCCGTCCCTAATTAGATGAACTATTTGGTTTTTAGTTTTGTCCACAAATAGATGAGCATTAGATGAGCTATTTCACTAACCAAGGGGATATTTCTAAAACTACCCTTTTAATTGATTATTTTTTCTATAAGAAATATGTATAATTTGATAGTCATGTTTATATTCGTTGTGAGGTGTTTTAAAATGTTTTTCATCGGTATAAAGTTTATAAAAACCGTGATATAGTTTAAGAGATAACTGTTTAAATTTTACTAATTATTGCCCATAAGGGTATAATTGTAAAAAATACTTAAATATACTTTGCTTTCCTCCCTTGCCTTAAAATTTGTGCAAACTACAAGTAGCTCATCTAATTAGGGACTGAGGAGTACTTTTTATTTTAACTACCTCATGTTGTACGCTTAAATTCTTTTTAACTCTTGATTGTATAGTTGAATTATCTATTAGCTCTCAATCTTGTCTACGTGGCTTCGTATTTAAGTTCTAAATATTTTTTTAATTCTTAGAGCATCTCCAACAGAGGGTGAGAGTATTAGTTTTTTATGACACGTAGGATTTTAGACCCTCATTTACATTAAATGAATCTCCAACAAAGGGTTACTATTGAGTAGGAAGGGTGTCAAAATAAATATGAAGGTTTTAGAGAAAGTCTTATCTAAACCTTGGGAATGACCTCCATGTCATTTTCTTACCTATATTTTAAATTTTTATCTTTAAATAAATTTTTCTGAACCAATAAGAAAAAAATGGAATCAATTTTATCTTTATCCAAAAGAATTGTTAAAAATTAGACCTCGCCATTGGAGATAGTTCATGAGCAAAGCATTATTATTTTTGCCACATACATATAACTCCATAAATATGGATCTAAATAAAAATTCCACATATGATTTTTATCACCCAATGTTGGAGATGCTTAACTCGTTGCTTGCCTTGCTTGCAATTTCTCCATATCTTAAGTGACGGCACGTCTTGATATCTATTCTTGTAAGTATATTTTTCTTTCCTTATCTTTTATTTTTATTTTTTTGCAAAACACTTGGATGGAAAACAAAATGATTTATCTTCATATTATTAAAATGGTTCTTCAAGATTTTTCCATCGGTTAACACGGTAACTCTTCCTATGTTAAGTAATGTTGTTCTCCTTATTTTCCCTGGTAAATTTGTTGATGAAGTAATCAAAATTGCTGATAGTATGCAATATAGAGATACATATTCAATTTTTATTGCTAGCGGTAAATGTTGTCGGTTCGTCTATGCAATCAAGACGGCGATATTTTACATGATCGTACTTTACATGGTCACAACATTTACGATTAAAAGCCTACACATAAATGCATATGGTCAGACCCTACTTATGCTTAACAATTTAAATTTTGAATAAGTAACGCGATATATTAATGACTTACTAGTAGCCGGAAGAATTCTCAAAAAGAATAAGGCACTTCGGGTAAGTTAAGAGGAGTGAGAGTGGAAATTGTGGAGCTATAACTGTTATACTCTGAAGTTGAAAAAATCATTAAGACCAATCTAACGCTCTTACTCTCTCTGTTCCCAATAAATAGGCGGAGTTTTCAATTTTGTAGTCTCATTAGATAGAAGCTAATACCAATTCCAAGATGGGATTTTGTTATATATACCCTTATTTGTTGTACATTGATAATTGTGTTGAAAGTGAGACAAAGGTTAAAACAGAAAGTAAATGGATATTTAGGAAATCAAGATAGCCCATTTCTTAAGCTAAGGATTTTGCCAAATCCGGCTATATAATAGAATGGAGGGAGTATTTTATTAAAGAAGCACCAACGTCTTGCATAGTTAATCACTTACTTGGATTAATCATGGTCTGAGAATTCTCAAAAGCAGAAAGTATTGAAGGGAGTTAAGAGGACTGAGAGTGGAAATTGTGAAGCTATAATTGTTCAAAGTTGAAGGTGGAAGATCGTTAAGACCAAATTAAACTAATCAGTCACTCTAAAGATATTTTTTTGACGAAGCACCAAGGTCCTGCATAGGTAACACCAAATTAAACTAATCAGTCACAATAAGATTTTTTTTTCCCATGAAAAACATATAATCCAAATTGCAACTATAATATTTATTAAATTAATGAAAATCTTATATTTTAAGTCAACTATAATCTCTACTTAATAACTTTGCATTATTCAAATGAAGGTTGTTAAGTCAATGCTCGCAAATTTTATTGGCTCCCTAATTTGTTGAACTTATTGACTATTCTAATCATCTATCAATCAATCATAAGTATTTTAATAGTAAACACAAACGATAATCATATGAAGAAATCAAAATAGATTCATATATGAAACCAAATCAATTTTATAACTTAAAATTCATCCTCAATCAATAGGTGTTTAGCTACTCATGGATGTAGAAACATCCATGATATACATATAAGAAAGTTTAGAGATATCGTTACGATTGAGAATCGCTCAAAACCCTAGATTTCGCTCCGTGTGATGTTTCTTCTCCCAAAACCTTACAATTTCGTGATCCCTTTGATGATGTCTCATTCATGACCTAATACCTCCTTTTATAGGTTTACATTGCTTGGTCTTCACGTATTTAGTTCCGGTTTAAGAACCCAACCAAAAATATGAAATAAGAACTCCAAACGTGACCTTGGGCCTTCCAAGGTATAAATACACGTTTTCCTCCTAGATAAGTACGCGTACCAGTCCGCGAAATTCAAATTCCAGCAGAAATTTTCGGAATTAAAGTATGCGTACCCGGCCGCATACTTTACTGTCTTTGGTATTTAATAAAAGCTTGTTTTGGCCACAACTTCTTCTTATCCGAAATCGGAATGACCTCATTCTTTTTGCATTCTGTTTATGTTTCAATTATCTTCAATATGATGATGATAAATCCTTAATTTGAATGAGTTAAGATCGTTCTTTGGCCTTTCTCTTGATTTTGAGCGTTTTGCTCCTTTTCGTCGCACTTCTTCCACTTCTCTTGGACTTGGGCACTTGGATACTTGGAATACTTCTATTCCTAGATATTTTCATCACTTTGTGGCTCTTTTTTGGATGATTCACCTATTAGAGGCAAACAAGATAAAACAAGAGTAATAATCCGAAAATATGCAAGAATAATAGCTTAAACAAGTATGGAATTGACACTAAAATCATATGAATTATGCATTTATCATCATGATCTTTGAATAATAAGGAGAAGGAGAAGAAAATAGTTTTGGTTTTCTTGATGATCATCATCTTTTCATAATTTATGAATGAAGAAGAGAATGATGGGAGAAGATAATAGATTTAGTTTTTTTTTTTTTTTTTTTTTTATAATCTTCATCAATATACCCGTAAGAACCTCATAATTTAATTTAATCCAACACATGGAAATTTCAAACAACCTAGTCAGTAAAGTAGGGTCGAACATGGTTTCGGTTTTCTTCACTGAACCGGACCAAACCCAACGGACCAATTAGGAAGAAACCAAAACCGAACCATTTACTAATGGATTGGTTACGGTGTAGAAAGTGAAAATAGATAGTGTTGGTTTTGGTTTGGTTTGACCTCTAAAACCGAACCAAAACCATTGAAAACCGATTAATTTTTAAACTTAGTTTCTACATTTGATTTACAAGTATTAGATTCTACCCATTAATTTAGAAGATAAATTGAAACGCTAAATCTAATATCTCATTATGATACTCTCCCTCTTTCTCTTTCTCCTTCTCTCAGTCGCCTCCCTTCTCCACCCCCCACTATGAATAGTAGATATGTATTATCAGTTACGTCGTATGAATAGTCAGATCTGAACCAACAAATGATATAACAAGACAGAAATTATCTAATTTATCACATCAAATCTTAAAGTAAACATAGCGAAAACTAGCATATAAAGAATCACTTCAAAATTTATATTACCTCACTCTTGGTGAATCAACTTCTCCTAATCTCCTAGTTGCTATGGCTCGGATCATTTTTACCACAAATGGAAACTACCAAATATCTCGTTTCTCCAAAGAAAACCCTAAAACTTCGACTCACGGAATTTTCAAGAGAAAAAGATGAAGAGATTGAGAAGAATGATAATAAATATAAATACAAGAATTCCAAAACTACCCCTAGGGTTGTATAAAATCGAGTAATAACCTTATTTGATTGGGCTAAAATGCAATCTTCTTATCACCCAATCGCACTTATAATTTCATAGAGTTTAGAGTTTTTTTGATGGGCTTTCTTAGTAATTCGGATCCTTCGATCTCCCGGCCAAAGATACCGATTTGCGACAATGAAATGAAAATCCTTTTTTTTTGTTAATCATTTTTATTCAAAAATATCTTTGGAGTAGGAAGTTGCGAGAATTACAGAACTTGCAATATAAAAAAAAATCAAAATTACAGAACATTTGATTGCCTCATTCTTAGGTGAAATAGGAATGGATTTGGACTTTATGCTCAACCTCCTTAAAATTGTGTTTCTCATCATCTTCTATAGGAGATAAAAAATCATCAAAAAGAGAGAAGAAAAGATCAAAATCGAACATTATAAATCTATAACAAGAGAAAACTATAAACAGAGGAAAAAAAAATTATAGTTCAGTAGATCTAATTTCATTAAATCTGAAATACCTTCAAGAGACGATGTGTTCTGTAGAGTCTTAGGCTGCTCGAAATTTATGAAGATTATGAAGAAAGGAGGCGGAGAAAATATCTTAAATACAGGAAATTTAGGGTTACAACTTTTTCTGAAACAAACCGTAAGAATCAACGGTTGGTACATGAGGAAAATAAGATTAAAAAAATATATTAAGGCGAAAAAAATATTAAAAAAAATAGTGAGAAATTATCAATTCCTATAACTTTTCGCCGACTTTCCAAGATATATATGCTACAAACTCCACACATAACCCCTATAACTTCATTCCCTAGAGTAATAAAGCTAAAATATTTGTTAAACACATATGACATTTTAACCGTGCTTTTTCTTTCTTCTATACAATTCCGAAGTTCACGCTTGTGATTGTGAGTTAAAGTGTAACTCCTTTTTTCAAGGTTTTCATAATAGTCTATGTTGGTATATAATGGACTTCAGAACGGGCTTGAACTCTTCCTGGTTTTTATGTTTGTCTCAAAAGATGCACCCATCTGCTGCAAGAATAACCCTGTCATCAATCACAATAAATAGACATATTGTATATTACAACTAACACATTCAGTAAACTTTAATATCAAACTTTATCGCATTCTTCATATTCCACCTGAACGATAGGTTCTATTCTCTTCCTCGAGTATTTTTCATGTTTATATTGTACTATTGACTTATTCTTATGCATTCATTAATTCACATGTTTGATTTAATTTAGAAAAAAAAAATGTTAAGTAATATTATCGTAAAAAATTTAATCAAAAAGTTGGGGAAATTTACAATTTTCATCTCGCAATAACTATAACTTGGTGTTCGATGTCATTTAAACTAAAACTTTCTATATATAGAAAATGTCTAACGGTTTATCCTTATTTTATTTTCTACTTTATATGTCACTTTTTTCTTTTGGAGTTTAAACATAATCCTCATCTAGACTATTTTGAAGTGATTAGTAATAAGTTTCACTTGAGATTACTTATCCGATATATTTCAATTATCTTCTCATTGCTATCTTTGTATATATGATCCCTTTTTTTTATTATCAGTACATAAGTTTTATGTTGATAAATGGGTAAACACAAAGTACCAACCCCCAATAGAAATGCTACATGTGACAGCCCAAATACACATAAATCCTCACATATAGGGTTAAAATCCCTAAATACCGGATGAACCCTAACCCAAAAAGAGACCCAAATAAATTAAACCCTTTTTATCAATAATTGAACTTTAAACACCACCCTAATAGTGAACAAATTCATTCGTTAAATCAAATCCGAACTCTTGCAAAAAATCCACCAATGCAATCAGCCTCTTCCACCACTAAGCCATCTTCACGAAGACTGTTACAACTTCAATCATCATATAAAAATGATACCTTCGATGATGAAATCATTGGTTTTGATTCAATGTTGATTTAAAAAGAAGAAAAAAATATGATTGGGAAAAAACACCATAAAATTAGCACCACTTCAGCTGAAAAGGAGCCAGTCTCCACCAACTCAACCAAAAATAAAAGATTGAAATCCTTAAATCAAGTATTAGCAGAACTGCTATCAAATCTAACCAAGAGAAAACGAGATTTGACTGTAACCCCAAGTATGCACCACCACTACCATCCTATGCACCACCATTGAAACCACTTAAGAAAGATAGGAAAGTTTTACACAATTGTTTTGACCGATTATGAAGTTGAAAAAGAAAGAAAATAAAACGAGGGAGTAATTTGGGTTTTTATTTATGATCCTCTGTAACACAAAAATGTTAGATCTCAAAAAATGACTAGACTACGGTAGGAGAATAAAGGAGATGGACTAATAAAGTAGAAGGTTGAATTTTAATTTTTAACTTTGAATACCTATAGTTCTATCTTGCTTAAGTCTTTATAAACAATATTTGGTAATTAAATATCCTGTATATAAACAAAGTTTAACTTAAGAATTTTATTCCAGGGGAAAAATGGAGGTAAAGTCTAATCCCCTGTCCCTTATAGGAAAAAAAAAACAAGAAAAATGATTCATATAATTTTAACTGGCCAATAGAAAACAAATTAACTTGAAGTTACTTGTTTAAGAAATATGGAACGTTTTCTAAAGAGGAATACGGGAAGAAAAATTTAAAGTTCTCTTTCAGTATTACTAGCTAGTCTAGACGCACGCACGATGCGCCTGCCATTTTGTCCCCAAAAAAAATCAAACTTCCTACAATATTCGCTCATGGTATTTGTGACACCATAAATATACTGTTTGTACCATAAGTAAAAATGCCACATAATGGGCCAAAGTGGTACTTGAAGCATCTTTTTGGCCCTATCCAAGCCCACTAACAAGTCAATTGAAGTAGCCCACCCAGGACCTGCCAAGTATTGCATAAATCCAATGATCGGTTAATGGTCAAAGTCAACGCTCGGTCAATGGGTAAAGTCAACGCTCGGTCAATGTTCAAAGTCAACGCTCGGTCAATGGTCAAACTCAACATCCGGTCAATGGTCAAAATCAACCATCAGTCAATGTCAAGGCCAGCGGTGCTTCCAACCAATTCCCAGCTAAGTACTCTATCGCTCTGCCAGCCCGTCTCTACCCGTGCAGCCAACCCGGTCGCCGACGGCACACCCATCCATGTTGTCAGCCATTATGCCCGTTAACCATCAATCCAGTCTGCCAGCATGCAGAATTTATCATGGAAGCATAAATTTGCATTTTCATGCATAATTTATCATGGAGGCATGAATGAGCAGTTTAAATGCAAATTTATCATGGAAGCATAAATGTGCAGTTTCATGCAGAATTTATCATGGAGGCATGAATGAGCAGTTTCATGCATAATTCATTAGGGAGGCATGAATGTGCAGTTTCATACGAGAATTAAACAGGGAGGCATGAATGTGCAGTTTCATGCAGAATTAAACATGGATGCATGAATGAGCAGTTAATGCCATTTAAATTTATATTGAAATTAGGAATTCAAAGGTATAAAGAGGAAACTAGCAAAGAGAAACTGGGGGGCGGAAAAAAAGAGACAATGTAATTCAATTATCAATAAAAAATCACTCCCCAGGGGATTCGTCCGTGGATGTAGGCAAACCATGCTTAACCACGTTAAATTTGTGTCTGTCATTCTCGATTATTTTTTTCTGTTTTTAACCCTGTTTTCATCAACATACCAAAATCATTGTGTTTAGTATCCGAAATATTTTTGGGTGCAAACATATACCATGTACCATTCAACAAATTATCTAGTAGCCTGGAATTATAATCCCTCCAGGTTGCAAAAGTGATAGTAACATTTTTGCAGAAACAGAGGTTTTAAATCCATTATTCCTTTTAAAACCATGTGTATCATTAGATGCGACTAATTTGAACTTCAAGAAATTAAGTTACTCCCCCACGGTAAAAGAAGGTCCAATTTACAAAATCAAGTAGGTGTTATTTTTCTATTTTATAGCAGAGGCATGCATGGGAAGAATGGTACTATATCAAGTGAACTCACAACTGGTTGTTAAGATTAGTTACTTGCGAAAATTAAAACGTTTGGATACATGGTTCTTTGAACTTAGGTAACACATACACCGCTTTGTACACTAAGAATTTGATAAGCTCATATGAGACAAAAGGAGAACAACATGAAGAGTTCCCAATTTTTATTTTTTCGCCTTTTCATCAGTTGTGGACCATTGTTTAGCAATGAAGAATTCGTTTGAGAGTGTTTACAACATGGTGAGCTAAACCCCAACACTTGGGAAAGACATTGAGGCCCCTTTTCATCACTATGGTAATTCTTTTAATTCCTTTTATGACTTTTTGCATTAAAATTTAATTGATTTATGATTTTTATTGAAAGATTGTGATTTCATATGATGGGTCATGCTTAGATTAAGTGTTTTGATCTCCCATGCTTAATTAGATTTACAATCATTACTTTCAAATCTACCTTGGGAAAAAATCGATTCAATGAATCTTTATCATATACTTGTGTAGAATTGATTTGTGAACCACATGAGTATGAAAATTTGTGAAATCCAGGTCCCGGAAAATCTTAAGCTTGTTACCATAATCTGTATATATTTTATTTATTTTTAATATTTACTATAATTAAATCTTAAAATAAATCTCAACAAGTCTGAGTGAATGACATCTTATTTATCACTTTCTACAACACATCACCTAGCCTACAACTTCAATTGACATATTGATTTATTTTTCCCTATAGTTATTTTAGATTCAGTGAACTCACTTGCAAATTTATATATTATATATATAGCTTTAGTGCTAGCATCTTGGTTTTCAGATTTAAGGGACTCATTTATAAAGATCGGTTATTGCTAACTAATAATTTTTTTGATAGGCTTGTCGATAGACTCAATAAAAACCTCATGTTGTCTAAAGTTCTTGTATGAATATGTGTTGTGGTAATTACACTCTTCATCCCAAGTCAAAAAAGAAAAATAAGAGAAACCAAACCAAGAAAGGGGTCAAGAATGATGTTTTTGTCTAAGTCACCTGTGATTTAACAAGACAAGACTCTATCCATAATTGAGAATTTGATAGAAAGGATAGTAAAGCATATGGCGATAAAAGTTTGTTTATTTTATTTTCTTGCACACTTTGGTTTTGTAATATATATTCTCATTATATAAAAAGAGCAATAAATATTTCATAAGCAATAAAAATACCATTGCATCGCACGTGTGAGAAACTAGTTCGTTAGACATGATGTTTATTAAAAACCTACTACTATGATGAAAAATATGTGATTTATGATCCAAAATCAACGTGGTGATCCAAAATTACATTATGGCTCGAAAAATGCTACGCCCAAAATTTTCACCGCAACCCACTACCTGACCTTAACTGAATAATTTTCCTTTGGCCCAAAATCCTCGACTCAAAATTTGCCAAAACACGATACATATTATGCCAACTTGCATTCCGCCAAGAAATAGTTCTGTATGTCTAGCTTCGCTTAGAATATCGCATTCCGCATTCCGCCAATCTGTTCATACAGATTACAATCTGTTCATATAGACATAGTTCTGGGACATAGCTTTGCTTAGAAATAGTTTTGCACGATACAGACAGTTCTGTATGAACAGATTGTACTGTGAGGTAACCGGAGTATGGGCTTATGGGAAAGTATAGGCTTTTTTCATCAACGTGCCTTAGTATATCCTGACCATCCAAGAAAATTTTCCCATTATAAAAGAACCACTTTTTTTTGGGGACCATGGTTTTTTTGGGGGACCATGGTCTTATTAGGCCACCTTCCCTATAGTTATAAGGGGTCCTAAAATGTGGAAATGACTAACCTACCCTTAACCTAATTTAATTAAAACTAACCTAATAACCACCTATCTATATATAACCACCACCTCCTCCCACCGCCGCCCACCACCACCACCTCCGACTACCACCGTGAGAAAAATTTCAATTTTTGGTAACTAATCATACAAATCACTAATCATTAAGATCAGTTCTTGGTCATAAATTTGGGAAAGTTCTTACTGGTGACTAATCATTACTAATCATACTAATCATTACTAATCATTAAGTTCGGTTCTTGGTAATAAATTTGGGAAACTGAATACTAAGTTCGGTAATAAAAAATCTTAAAATTTTTTTTGTAACCGAACTATATAGTTCAGTGTGACAGGAAGGAAAATTTACAATTTGTTTTTGTAACCGAACATCTTATTGGTAACTAATCATTACTAATCATACTAATCATTAAGTTCGGTTCTTGGTAATAAATTTGGGAAACCAACTTTAAGTTCGGTTTGATCGTAACAACTCTTAAAAAAAAAGGGCGTTCTTCTATATACCCCCAAAAATACTAGTGATACCCCTTTATCTACATACCCCCAACATTTATCTACCTACCCCATCAGATTCACAAAAATTTTATACCCCAAACAACAAATCTAAAATAGAAACGATATTATCTCTTCAATTTTTTGTTCTTCCCTCCCTCTACCTATTTCTGTATAGAAACACAGACCCATTTTCTTGTTTCAGTACTTAATTTGAAACACTTTCATTTTTTATACCATGCACCTTCTCTGTTTGTTAAAATGCTTGAATTTTTGTTGAAATTGATTGTAGTTACGGATTCTACTTTCTAATCCAGAAAATTCAATGCATAATTTTACTATTCATTAATCTTTTTTTTTTAGTTTGAAAAGCATCCTTTCTCAACAATGAAATTTTCTCAACAATGGAAAGGTTGGTTCTCGATCCATTTGTTAACTTTTATCGTTTTTTTTTTTTTTTTTTTGGTGATTTCATGATATGAACTTCTGTAGACTTATTGGAACCTGTTGTGTTCTTTTAAACCATTGTTCAACTAATTTGTGAAAAACTCAATACAAGTTTCTTTCATGAGATTCCTCTTATTACTGTCTGCAAAAAATTGTTTCTACAAAAATAAGAAATAATTCTTATGAAGCAATTCAAAAACCTGCTACAGTATACGAATTTGAAAACTAACTGATATGTTTATTCATGGCTCATACTAATCATTAATTGTTCTATTAATTAATCATTAAACAAATCGCCTTAACGATGTTGATTGTCATTGAGAATTGTCACAACTTTGAAATCTTCTGGTTGGTAATCCGAATGCAAGGCAAAATATCCCATGCTGGGCAATTTGGAAAGTCTTCGAAATCTGAAAAAAAATGTCTTTGGATTATCAAAATCTTTAATCAAAATTTTCAAGTACTCTTCATCGTAGGAAACATCAAGATTGTTTGTCTTGATCTTTTTCGTATACTTCCGTCGTTGTACAGATTCTTTTGTATAGAAATAAATCTGGTAGTTCATTCACAAATAAGTTTATACTCTTAGCCTCATCCACTACATTAGATTCTCCTGCCTTCTTCCGTGGCTTTACCGGCACTATTTCTCTTGACCGGCAGTTCTTTGTTCCCCGTTTTCTTCGGTTTCTTCCTTTGGCGTCGTGCTACCGCATTTGTTCTGATCACCCAGATCTTTCAAGAAAATTTTCACTTTAGCTTTTTTTCTCGGAATTTTTTATAATCATGAACCATTGAATAACATTACTAATCATACTAATCATTAACTAACTTTTCTTGTGTTGGAGAAGAGTTTGGTTAATAGAGTAATATAATTATTACTCATACTAATCATTAAAACTAATAACTAATTAATCATTAAACAAAACATTTTATTATTTGTAGAGTAAGTTCTACATTTATTTATTTATCAAATCACTTTCATCACTCATAAGAATGATTCTAAAACTACTCAAATCAAATCATTATTAAAAGAAAAAATTTAGAAAATATGATTAATAGTTCCCATATTATAGGTTATTATATACCTTGAGTTCATCATGATATGGAATCTCCAGACCTTCCAAATGGGAAACGATTCCATAGTTGATTTACTTTTTTCCGTAAACATTTACAACAACATATAAGAGTAGTATTCTTATTATATATCTCGCCATTAATCTCACAATTAAAATTCTGAAAGAAAAATTATTCTTTTACACGGTATTTTTTTACCAACAAATTTTTGGAGGGGGTATCATAAAAATTTTGAAACAATTTCATGATTTTCATGTTAACCAAATTATAACTAACAAAACTAACAAAAGGGGTACCATTAGTATTTTCTGGGGGTATAAATTTGGTAACTGAACTTCTTATTGGTAACTAATTAATCATTACTAATCATACTAATCATTACTATTCATTAAGTTGGTAATAAATTTGGAAAGTCTTAAAAAAAAATGTAACAAATATATAGTTCGGTTTATTTTCAATTTTTATAACCTAACTAATCATTACTAATCATACTAATCATTAACTAACTTTTTGTAATAGAGTAACTAATTATTACTCATACTAATCATTAACTAATAACTAATTAATCATTAAACAAAACATTTTATTAAGGCATTACTTGTATCTTTACTAAAATAGAATCACCCCACGGTCCCCAAAAAATGGTTCTTATAAAAGCAAGTTACAACGCGAAATATTTCTCTCACGCTCGCTCTGCTCTATCAAATAATACCACTTCTGCAGCTCCCTGCGAACAATCAAACCAGCGTCGTAACCTCAAACCATCAAAAGGTAATTTGAGGTTTAATTTTTGATACTTTTTCGGTTTCATCTCAATAATTACGAGTGTAAATTTAGGTTTTTCCCGTTTTGATCTTAGGTTTCGAAATTTGTTAGATAATCCGTAGTGGTGTTTAGTGAGATAGTGAACTTGTTTGAATTGTTGCAAGCAGCATCAGGTTAGGTACTCTCTATTTCCTCAAATGGCTACTATCCATGATGAGCCGGAAATTTCTCCCGAGGAGGAGGAGCATATGAAGAAGATGGCTAGATATAGGGACCATTTGATAGCAAGAACAATTGAGCGAAGAGAAGGGTAATTTTATTGCGTTTTTAGATTTTGTTAAATCCTCTACATTAATATAACTTATAATTTCTAAGTAGCTCTGTATATGAACTGATTAATCCACCTCAATATATTCTCTTGTCTGCGGGGCGCGAGCCCGAAAGGTAATTAAGCAGTAAATCATCATCCATTTTGATTCATTATGTTCTGTATCATTGTCCAGGGGTTTCTGTCATTCACACTCTTATGTGTACTACGCTCTTGTCTGGTTGCAGTTACAATCACAAAATTACCCAATATGATTGGCTCCTTCTTCCCCCAAGCATACTCAACCAGTATCGTATGACGACCTCAGGAGATGAGAAAATTTTTGATGGGGCGTTTTTGGATGGGGACATGGGGACAAATAAGACGTTGACATGTGTCCTCCATATTAATTGTTTTCACAAATCTTGTTTCCAAAAATACCAAGTAAACAATTATGATAAGCAATATTTTCTCCAAAAATACATTTCTTTTATATTTTTGGTAACAAAATTTGTTAGAAGCAATTAATTAGAAATACACACGTCAACGTCTTATTTGTCCCCCCATGCCTAGAGGTGTAAAAGCGTCTTGACCCGGCCTGACACGCCCCAAGACACGGTCGCGTGCTTCACGTGCCATGTGCCGTGTCGCTGTCTTTGTGCCAACGATTTAAACGTGTTGTGCCGTCTGTGCTTTACTAGTCAAAAGCTAGATGCAGATAAAGACAGCCCACGAGCACAACACACGAATAAACGTGTCGTGTTGTGTCGTGCTGGCACACGTGCTATAAACAATTTGAAATCACTTAATGTATACATTAAGTCGGACATTATCACAAGAATTTAATTAGACAACATATCATTTGAAATTATTTCAAGTAAAATTAACAAGTTTATTCAATAAAAATAAATAGCCCATCAAATATAAAATTGGATTATTATCATGTAAATTAATGTTCTAGTTAAATATAGGTGACGACATTATAACAACGATATTGATATATATTTTCCAAATATTAAGGTATTATATGTGTTGTTATAAATAAGCCAACATAAAATATTAAAAACTAGCTAGAATAGTGACTCTTTTGTGAAATATACAAAAAATGCGATGTATTATGCCTTGTTATATGGTGTATTTGTACATGTTATGACGTGCTTTCTTAACGTGCTGGGCTGGGCTGGGCCACGTGCTTATCCGTGCCGCGTGTTGTGCTGTGCTACTGTGCCAATTAGTCAAACCCAGCACGTCCCATTTAACTAACGTGTTGTGCCGTGCTGGGCTAAGTCACGTGCTGTGCTGGGCTGTGCTCAAATTTTAGCGTGTTGTGCTGGGCTGTGCTCGTGCTGGCACAGCCCAATTTACACCTCTACCCATGCCCCCATCCAAAAACTCCCCCATTAAAAATTATCTCAGGAGATGGTCATTGCACCTCAAGTGCTCCCAAGGAAGCCACTACTGCCAATAAGGAAGCTAATGGAGTGGAGGTGTGTTACTAGCTAATTCATCAGCTTTGATTATCTACAGTTAACTAGACGCAATCATTTTCTTTAATACGAATGAATGAATTATATTTTCCATTACTTTGTTAGAAATGAATCAATCATACGAGTATTGAGTGTTATCATTATTTCCGTAATCAGCTAACTTAGATTCAGCTTGTTTTCTCATCTGTAATTACTCATGTACTTATTTATTGATACTGGCATTCCCCTTGGAATTCATAATTCAGGGTAAAACTATATTAAAATGTTCAAAGTCCATTCCCTGTTGCCTTGTGAAGGAAAGGTAGTTATGCACCAGCCTTCTCTCATTTGGCAGAAGTCTGCTCTGGTTTCTTTTTTGTCCTGTACACAGTACATAATATACATGTACAGATAGAAGTAGGTAGGAGAGAGACTAGTTCCTAGAAGTAGAGCACAATTTCCCACAATGATATCACCTCTGCTTGTACTTATAGTTATTTCTTCAAATGGGGGTGTACTATGTGTGCCCTTTCCTATCTTGCCTTATCTTGCTACTGCCTCTTCTGACTGTACAACTGTACTTAAGATTCTTCTAGAAGGTCCGCCTCCCCCTTTGCTCCAAGACGTGCGCCGGATGTTCTGGGTGATGACTCATTACTTCGTGCACGTGTCTCTCGGGCGACCCACTTTATGGAACCCTTCCGGGATAGGGGGAAGGCTCTTTGGTCTTCTAGTAGGTGTGAGACACTATTTCTTGTCTTCCTTTGGTAAAGGGGAGCCCTTGCCTATCTTAGTCATTTTTCGGGTATCTACATTAAGTCCCCCGGTCGTTTGGGAGAGACGTTAGTCTCCTCAACGAGTCTACCATTTCGCCTTTGCTTATAATTTAAGGCGACTTTATCGTGCGTCAATTTGTTTTCTCGTGAGCCTCCTAGCGTGGATTTGCTCTTTGCAAGTCCCACAATTTGTTTCTCGCGAACCTCCCGGCGTGGATTTGCTCTTTGCAAGTTCCTTGTATCGACTTGCTCTTTGCAAGTCCCCTTGTATAGACTTGCTCTTTGCAAGTCCCCCGCGTCAATCTGCTTTCTACGAGCCTCCGGCATGGATTTGCTCTTTGCAAGTCCCCTTGTATCGACTTGCTCTTTGCAAGTCCCCTTGTATAGACTTGCTCTTTGCAAGTCCCCCGGCGTCAATTCGCTTCTGCGAGCCTCCCGGCGTGGATTTTCTTTTGCAAGTCCCCTTGTATAGGCTTGCTCTTTGCAAGTCCCCTAGTGGTATCTCTTGAACTCGCTTTGCTCCTTGGCGCCTCTTGGGCTTGATCTCTTCTTGGAAGTGTCCCTGGTGCCGTGTGTCTCTTGGGTTCGCTTTCTTCTCGGCGTCTCCGGGACTCGTACTCTCCATGCAAGCCCCCTAGTACGGTGTATGTTAGGCTCGCTATGTTGTATTTTACGTTGTTTAAGGCTTGAGGGCGCCATTTGGATATGAAGAGTTTCTACCCTCTTTCTTTCCTTTCTTTTGTCAAAGGCTCGAGTGATGCTTCTCTATTTTTCTCGTCAAAAGTGTAAGTTTCTCCTTTTTGATGGTGAAGGGTTTCTACCTTTTCTCCTCTCTTTGTCAAAAGGCAAATCGCCTTTTAGTGATGAAGGCGAGTTTTTACCCGTCTTTTGTCGGAGGCTTGAGAGCCGTTTTCATCTTCTTTCTTTTATTATCAAAGGCGCAACAGTTTTTAAGGCGTGAGAGCAGCTTCTTCTTTCTTCTTTTCAAAGGCGAATGAGACGCCACTAGAGTTGGAGGGTTTCTTCACTCTCTTATTTTTCATCAAAGGCGATCTTCTTTGATCTTTTTCAAAGGCTCGGGAGCCGCTTTCTTTCTTTATTTATTTTATTTATCAAAGGCTTAAGAGCCGCATTCTTCTTCAAGGCGAATGAGACGCCACTAGAGTTGGAGGGTTTCTTCACTCTCTTATTTTTCATCAAAGGCGAGCTTCTTTGATCTTTTTCAAAGGCTCGGGAGCCGCTTTCTTTCTTTATTTATTTTATTTATCAAAGGCTTAATAGCAAGGCTTGAGAGACGCCTTCATTTTTTTTTTTTTTTTTAATTATTTATTATTATTTTTTTTTCAACATTTCTTAGACACTCAAGCCTCTTGGTTGTCGAGGACGAGAGGATTTAACACTCAAGCCTCTTGGTTGTCGAGGGCGAGAGGATTTATTCTTAGACACTCAAGCCTCTTGGTTGTCGAGGGCGAGAGGATTTCTTAAACACTCAAGCCTCTTGGTTGTCGAGGGCGAGAGGATTTCTTAATTTGCTCGCACCCCTTATCGAGGGGGACTTTTATTTATTTATTTTCTTTATTAAAGGCTTAAGGGCCGCCTTTTGTTTCTTTCTTCTTTTCAAAGGCGCAAGAGACGCCTTTGAAAGTTGGAGGGTTTCTACCCTTTCTTCTTTTTCGTCAAAGGCTTAACAGCCGCTTTCATTATTTATTTATTTTATTTATTCATTTTCTTTATCAAAGGCTTAATAGCAAGGCTTGAGAGACGCCTTCATCTTATTTCTTTATTTTATATTTTTTTAGACACTCAAGCCTCTTGGTTGTCGAGGGCGGGAGGATTTCTTAGACACTCAAGCCTCTTGGTTGTCGAGGACGAGAGGATTTAACAATCAAGCCTCTTGGTTGTCGAGGGCGAGAGGATTTATTCTTAGACACTCAAGCCTCTTGGTTGTCGAGGGCAAGAGGATTTCTTAAACACTCAAGCCTCTTGGTTGTCGAGGGCAAGAGGATTTCTTAATTTGCTCGCACCTCTTGTCGAGGGAGACTTTTATTTATTTATTTTCTTTATTAAAGGCTTACGAGCCGCCTTTTGTTTCTTTCTTCTTTTTCGAAGGCGCAAGAGACACCTTAAGAGTTGGGGGTTTCTACCCTTTCTTTCTCTTTCTTTTTATTTCTTTTTATCAAAGGCTTAAGAGCCGCTTTAAGGGCTTTAAGAGCCACTTCTTCTTTATTTCTTTTGTCATGGGCGTAGGAGTCGCTTTTGTCCAAGGCGTGATGGAGGGTTCATACCCACTCATCATCATTAAGAGTTGGAGGGTTCATACCCTCTCGTCATCATCATTATTATTTTTTTATTTTTTTTTATTTTTTTATTTTTTAAGGCGCAAGACTCCTTTAAAAGTTGGAGGGTGTTTACCCTCCAAAGGAGAGCCGCTTTGATCTTTATTTTATTTTATCAAAGGCGTGTGAGCCGTTTCTTCTTTATCTTTTGTCAAAGGCGCAAGAGACGCATTTGGAGTTGGAGGGTTTTTACCTTCTTATTTTTCATCAAAGCGGAGGTTTTTTTTTTATAATATTATTACGGATCTATATATTATTGATTTATTTATTTATTTATTCATTGTTCAATTAAATATTAGTATTCATTTATTATTATTATTATTTATTTATTTGCTATTCTTTTTCATGTTGCAAGGATAAATACAAAAATGATGACGATAATACTTTTAAACTTCTGGCGGTGCAGGCTAACGTTCTTATTAATGTGATAGTGCATTCATGAGAATGATATTTTTATAAAATATGAAGACACGTATAAGCGTTGTGACATAATGACGTGCCAAATTAAAGTATATCCTTTCACATATGCTTGCATAGGAATATGAATATTCATTATCGAAATCGCATGTAAAATGCTATGCCACTTAGTTTCAAATCTTAATTCGGTAGTCAATAAATGGATGTTCAAAAGCTATGTCGTAGTATGGTATTTACTAAGTGAGGTAATAACTAGACAGGCCCGTTACATTTCTAAGCATGGCAGTCTCATTGCATAATAATTTTATACTTGTTTGGGCAGTGTAGGGAGAGAGTTTTGTTTACCTCTTTTGTTAAAACAATGTCGCCTTGCATACTGGCGTGCTTTGAAATGAGTCGGGATTTATGTTGACTTGTTTCCCTCGAAGTGGTTTCGTGGAGGCTGATGGATGCGTTGAAGAGGAGTTGGAGACGCTCACGGGAATGTGAGGCGCTGCTGGTGATTATAAGTTGATGCTGTTAGTGATTGGACACCGCCATTCCTGATTTTTTCTTACAGTACATGTTTGGAAGTTGACCAAGGCGTTGGATAAAATGAAGAATAAAATATATAGACACGCTTGGATGGTTGCATGGACCGCCAGAGAAGTCCTCACATGTACTGCCGTAATGGGTCTTTACCACTTTTATCTCTCTTTTTCTTCTCTTCTTTTTTTTTGTCTTTTTCAAGTAGTTGATGTGCTTGAATGCCAGCGACCAAGAAAGCTCCTTTCAAATTGCTTTGAGGATGGGATCTGCTTCTGCAAACTGATACGCCAGCAGGTTATATCCGCTGGTGTTGGTGAAGAGAGAGGAGTTGGCGATGATAATACGCGGAATGAAGTGGAGGATGAAAAAGAGCTGCTGGTTGTTCTTGAGAAAAGAAGCCGCTGAGAGTAAGAAAGAGAAACTAAACGTGGTGATGGTCATGGGCGATGGCCGCTGGGTGTAGGTGGTGGTTGATGCTGCTTCTTAGATTTGCAGGTGGTGAGGATAGAGTTGAGAGCGATGAAGACGTGTTGAGTATAGATGATAACAGCTGTCTGTAGGTGGTGCTAGTTAAGTTAGGACGCCGCCATTACTGAGTTACTCTTAGAGAAATTAGAGAAAGATGGAGGCGTTTTAAGAAGACAGTTATTGAGGCGCTCCTTGGAGGAAGATGGAGGCGCTGAAGAGGTCAATGAGGCGCGGAAGAGAAGATGAAGGCTCCGCCCAGAGGGTTTTTTTTTTTTTTTTTTTTTTATGGGTGGTAATGATTTGTCGCTAGGATTTGGTCGTGTTGGCTGAGTTATGTTTGAACTCGCCATTGCTGAGTTCTTAGATGTATAGAGAAGTTGGAGGGGGGTGGAAATGTTGGATAAAGAGAAGCGAAGGGTTAGATGAAGCCGCTGATAGTGAAAGAGAAGATGGGCACGCTGAAGATGTAATGCGGTAACGACTGAGATAGCCGCCGGATGTTAGGGTTATTGGAGATACAGGCGTCGATGACAGGGGGATGATGTTTTGATACGTTCACAAGGCGCTAGGAAGGGTGAACGGGCGCTGGAGTTAAGTTTGGACGCTGGGTGAAATAAGAGATGGAGGCGCTGGTGAGGATGAGTTAGGCGCTTCTTGGAGGAGGATAGAGTCGCTAATGAGAAGTTGGAGGCGCTTAGATGCTTGAGAAAAGAAACGCTTGGATGAGCTGGTCATGGTTTGGAGTAATTTAATAGAGCGCGTATTGTAGTGCCGCGTGTACTGATTGATGCTGGATAGTCTAAAAGATTCGCCACTTATCTTTGTAGCGAGTGATGTAGGCGGTGGGGTTGAGCTATTTTATTTGCTTAGAGGGATTTAGGCGCTGATGAGATAAATTGCAAAAGGTCCCGCTATGGTCTTGAGAGGGCGAGGCTAGTGGGTGGTGTAGGCCCTGATTAGAGGCTGGAGAGGGATTTAGGTGCTGATTAGAGGCTAGTGAGTTGTCTTTGGCGCTGCTTGGAGGAAGAAGGCGCTGAGAGAAGTTGGAGGACAGGGGCGCTAGAGAGGGAGAGATAGATGGAAGCGCTTTTGAGAGGGACAGGCGCTGGCGAGGTATAGGCTTGAACGGTTGAAGTTGGTCTTGTTATTTGAGAAGTTAAAGAAATATTGAGAGGGATGGAGGTGCTTAGATAAAGTTTGGATAGGGATGAAGGCGTTTCTTGGGTAACAGCCGCCTGGATGATGATCGTATGCGGCATGAACCGCGAGATCAGCTTTTAGTGTCCATGTGATGAATCATGCGCTAATCTAGTGACCTAGTCTCCCACCTGGTCGCCAAAATGTACACGATTATAGAATATACGGAGTACGAGATAGAAGTAGGTAGGAGAGAGACTAGTTCCTAGAAGTAGAGCACAATTTCCCACAATGATATCACCTCTGCTTTCTCTTGGAAATGAACCCCTATTTATAGTTATTTCTTCAAATGGGGGTGTACTATGTGTGCCATTTCCTATCTTTCCTTATCTTGCTACTGCCTCTTCTGACTGTACAACTGTACTTAAGATTCTTCTAGAAGGTCTGCCTCCCACTGCTCCAGCACGTGCGCCCGGATGTTCTGGGTGATGACTCATTACTTCAGGCACGTGTCTCTTGGGCGACCCACTTTATGGAACCCTTCCTGGGATAGGGGGAAGGCTCTTTGGTCTTCTAGTAGGTGTGAGACACTATTTCTTGTCTTCCTTTGGTAAAGGGGGAGCCCTTGCCTATCTTAGTCATTTTTCGGGTATCTACATGTCCCATTCAAATTCTTTTGTACATACTGTAATCTGGATATTTCCAAATCTAATAGAGTAATAGGGATCTCAAAATAGTTTTGTTGCTGGGTTGCTGGATCTCAAAAAACCACCACATGTTCCATAACTATCATATACAAACACAGTCAGGGGTCCATTAGCTTGTCTTCGTGATATAACAACTGGTCGAAAATGGTGAATTGGAATTACTAGAAAATAGGTAGTTTTCTAATAGATGTATTTACGTTGGTACTTGTTTGTTTCCTTATGGGCAACATGGTACCGATGGTGGAACTTTTGGAACCAACCTCTGCTCAATATACATCAAAATATACATCACTCTTATATACTGTTTTGACTCTTTTAAGTTGTCTATCTAATTCAATGACACAAATTGAGTAAGAACATTTCTGTCATTCCCGTTGCAGGCTGGAGAGAGCTTAGCGAAACATTTCAGATCCATATCTCATATAATACCCGTGGTTTTTTTATCGGCTATGATGAAGAATTAGTTCAGATCCATATCTCACATAATGCCCGTGGTTTTTTTATCGGCTAAGATGAAGAATTAATTAAATTAAGAAGCATAGCCCAAAGAGAGTCAAAAAATAGGATACAGAACAGAAGTCGCAAGGATCAAAAGAAAAGAAAAAAAACAAGCTAGGGTAGATTAAAGAATTTCGAGGAGAAAATTTTTGATGGGGGCATTTTTTGAAGGGGGCATGGTAGACCAATAATATGGTGACACATGCACTTGATATCGATGAATTTTGTTTTCAAAAATATAAAAGAAGTTTATGTTAGGAGAGAAAATTTGTTTTCTTAATTGGTGTTGGTGTTTTTGGAAACAAAATTCATTGATATCAAGTGCATGTGTCACCATATCATTGTTCCCCCATGCCCCCTTCAAAAAACGCCCCATCAAAAATTTTCTCAATTTCGAGGTCCAATATACAATTATGTTGCCAAGCTTATAGCATTGGAAAAACAAGGGAAAAAGCTAGCCCAAGTAAAGGCCTTCAGCGTTACTTCCACAATGATCGTTTCAGGAGATCTTTCCTTGTTGTTGAAAGTCCTTTCATGGATATTAAAAATAATTGATGGACAATTTTAAACTGAATATGATCACTTAATTAAAAATGTTGAAGTGAAGAATAAATATTCAGCTGAAATGTATAAATTCTACTAATTTTTGTATTTCACTTAATATTATCAATTTGTACAAGAGATTAGATGACCCTAGTTTACAAAATCGTGAGAGATTTTCTCTGCACTTAATTACAAGTCATTTAATTGAGATGTAAGATTCATAAATGTTTATTCGCTACAAGGAATTGTAACACCACCCATTGGATAATCAAACCCAAATTCTTCTCCTGCTTGGTTTAGGAGTTCTTGGACGCAAGTATGATTCAAATATGATATTGGAACTACAAATCTGTTCTTGAATTGAGACTCTCCAACGTAAACTGCAAAATGTCCTTTAGGGATCACCATCTCATCATTCTTTCCTTTGGAAGAAGATCGTCGGAGTATTTTTGAAGTCAAAGTGAAACCCATATTTTTTGCTTAAGATTAAGAGAAAAAGGAAAGCAATTTGAAAACTAGAAAAAGAAGTTTAAGATGTGAAAATTTGTTGTTTTGGTTGTTTGAGTTCTTGAAATGTGCATTCGTATATATAGTGGAGATGATGGACAGTAGAAGAGACCATTAGACTGGTGAGGTGCCTACCAAAAACTTAAGGTGGAAATGAGGAGAGGGGAGAGAGACAACTTACCCAACTTTAGTTGCGATGATGAAAAGTGTGGTGAAGCAACATTTGCTTGTCTATAACAAATTTGGGTTGATAATGAGCCCCAATCACATGGTTTTGCCTCCATTGTAGTACTCCTTGTGTGGTCAAGTAAGTAGTTGGAATCGTATGTATTATTATTATGTTTCAACATATTATGCGGAAATGAAAGGAGTGATGATGAAAGAGTTGTCTTTCACTAAGGGGTGGGCTCATCGTCTTAGCTATATATATATGAGGGAATCGAATTTCACATGGGATTGTTGCCTTGCTCAATATTAACAATTTGTGGCCATTACTTAATCAAAACCATTCGCAATATATAAAACCCAAGATATGCTAAATATACAATATCAAACAAGAGGACCCTTGAGTGAAAACTTTCAGCTAAATTAAAACATTACTCTAAATATTGCAAGCATCAAGAAATTCAATCAAGGATGGTAGTTAAAAGATGGAGAATAAGTCGGATGAAATAATTTACATAAGCATTTTCTTTCTGTACTTGTCATTAATATTGTATGAACCTCGGCGATGTTAATTTTTACCAAAAAATTATATTTACATGATCCTAGTGTACAAAATTTGAGAATTCGGTGTTGTCATTTGCTCATAAGTCATTTAACTATCGTAAATTATATTTACATTATATTATTGTATTGTATGTACTGTTTTTGGATGGTGGATTGAAAAGTGAAACTTAAGAATTCCAAATTGTAATCATACGAAATTGTTAGCCGATACTTTTAAGATAGCTTATAAGAAGCTAACCCTTACATGAAAATTTTTTAGCCAAATTAAATAGAATCTAGATGTTGCACTCATCAAGAAATGAAATGTTAATTTAAGATGGAGAATAAATCACTTGAAACAATTTTCATTCAGAATTTTCTTTCAGAATTTTCTTTCTATACTTCTCATTAATGTCAGTTATGAACTTCAGTAAAGTTTGCTTTTACATAAAAATTATATTTACATGATCCTAGGATACAAAACTTGAGAATTCGATGTTGTCATTTGATCACAAGTCATTTAACTGGGAAACAAGATCAATAAAAGAGGCTTCGTTGCAAGGAATTGTGAGCCCGCCCATTGGATGATTAAACCCAAATTCTTCTTCCGCTAGACTTAGAAGGTCTTGGAAAGAAGGCTGGTTTAAGTACCACATTGGAACCACAAATCTCTTCTTGAGTTGAGTACCATCACCAACATAAACTGTGAAATGTCCTTTTGGAATTACCTCAGCATCATTCCTTCCTTTGGAAAATGATCGTCTGAGAATCTTTGCATGTAAGTTGAAACCCATTTTGATAATGTAAATAGAGAATTAGATCTTAAAATCCTAGAAGGAGAAGAACGAGAGAATATGAGAGTTGCAGAAGGATATGACTACTAGTTTTGGATGCTTTAAGTACTACAGATCATGTGGGTGACTATATATACTAGAAAATGAGAACTGGATAAGAGAAATTGCAGGATAGGTGGCTATGCAAATGTTTCTTCTGAATTGAAACGATTGGCGAACAAACATTTACTTGTCTATTCGATAAGTGTACTATCACATGGGTTTGCCTCCTTACAAAACAGTGTGGCCAAGTGGGTAATCACAATAATATTCTGATGTGGTATATCTTGCATGTAGCCCTACCTTTTGGGAGAGCTCTTGCAACTATAATGGCCATCTCATACAGCTATAAATGTTGTATATCTTGCATGTAGAAGATTATTAAGTGTCCATACATGTTTAATTGTCTGGGCTAATTAATATTTTTATATATAGTTGAGATGACGGACAGTAAAAGAGACCATTTGTTTGGCGAGGTGCCTACTAAAAAGTTAAGGTGGAAATTGGAAGATGGGAGAAGAAACATTTGTGTGGTTGGTTCACAGATCATTATATACTATCACATCAGACGGTTTACTTAAGATGGTGTTTGTTTGTTTGCCTCCAAAGAAATATGACAACTACCATTACAAAAATACAAAAGAAATCTAACAAGAGTGGACAGCATAAACAGATGTGTCTAACAAATCTAATAGGGATCTCTAAATAGTTTTGTTGCTGGGTTGTTTGAAACACACAATGGCCTAGTGACTAGTGGACTACTTCATAGAAGCTGAAGAGATGAAGATCTTATCTCGTTAGTCACATGGGTTTGCTTCCACACTAATAATCAACTCTTTGTGTTTTCACGAACTGCTTAAAGTAAGTTGTACTCTTGTGGTTTTAACACCCTATATGGCCTATCATTAATCGGCGAGAGACCTTAAACCACCACATGTTCCATATCTATCATACACAAACTCAGTCAGGGGTCCATTAGCTTGTCTTCTTGATACCCGTGGTTTTTTGATCGGCTAAGATGAAGTCGCAAGGACCAAGGAAAGGAAAAAAAAGAAAAAGCAAGCTACAATTATGTCCAATATATAAGTGTATTAAAGAATTGCGAGGTCCAACATACAATTATGTTGTCAAGCTTATAACATTGGAGAAAGAAGGGAAAAAGCTATCCCAACTAAAGGCCTTCAGCTTTACTTCCACAATGATCGATTCAGGGGATCTTTCATTGTTGTTGAAAGTCCTTTCATGGATATTAAAAATAATTGATGGAAAATTTTAAATTGCACACGATCACTTAATTATAATTGTCGAAGCAAAGAATAACTGTCAGTTGAAAATGTATAAATTCTACTAATTTTTAAAGAAATATGGGTGACAAGATTATTTTCTCTCACAACTGTGAAGAGTTTGATTTCATTGAGTGATATTTATACATATTACATTGTTACTGAGATAAGAATACATAACAAGACTGACTAAAGAATAGGTATAGCTGAAGAACCGAACAACCGAACGACTAAGCTTAATAAGCTATAAAATAGGACAACTGATAGTTGTTACATCATGAAAATAGGACGACTAAGTTATAGTACAACAACCTTTACGTGTAAGTAGTGGACCTGTACATATGAGAAGTTTATCAAGAGGTTGATAAACTTAATACCCCCTCAAGTTGGAGCGGTAGAGCCAGAACGAACGCCCAACTTAATACCCCTCAAGAGGTTGATAAACTTAAAGTAAGTTGTACTCTCGTGGTTTTAAAACTGTATATGGCCTTAAACCACCACATGTTCCATATCTATCATACACTAACTCAGTCAGCGGTCCATTAGCTTTTCTTCTTGATACCCGTGGTTTTTTGATTGGCTAAGATGAAGTCGCAAGGACCAAGGAAAGGAAAAGAATTGCGAAAGGGCATATAAGTATTTTCATTCTATTTTGTCTTTTTTATGTCGGCCAATTTTTTGGGGTCACCCCTAAAAATGCTAAAAATGCTAGGATATATAAGGTGGATTAAAGAATTGCGAGGTCTAATATACAATTATGTTGTGAAGCTTATAGCATTAATTGGAGAAAGAAGGGAAAAAGCTAGCCCAAGTAAAGGCCTTCAGCTTTACTTCCACAATGATCGCTTCAGGAGATCTTTCCTTGTTGTTGAAAGTCCTTCCATGGTAATTAAAAATAATTGATGGACAATTTTAAACTGAATATGATCACTTCATTAAAAATGTTGAAGCGAAAAATAACTGTCAGTTGAAAATGTATAAATTCTGCTAATTTTTGTATTGTCAATTTGTACAAGAGATTCTATTTTACAAAATTCTGAGACATGATGACTTAATTAAAGATTTGGAAGCCAAGAACCGCTGATTAACGGTATAATCTCTAACTAATTTTTGTATTTCAGTAATTATCAATTTGTACAAGAGATTAAAATGACTCTACTTTACAAAATTCTGAGACATTTCTATGGACTTTATTACAAGTGATTCAATAGAGATGTAAGATTCAAAAACATTTCTTCGCTACAAGGATCCGTTACACCTCCCATTGGATAATCAAACCCAAATTCTTCTCCTGCTTGGTTTAGAAATTCTTGGATACAAACATGATTCAAATATGATATCGGAACTACAAATCTCTTCTTGAATTGAGACTCTCCAACGTAAACTGCAAATTGTCCTTTGGGAATCACCATCTCATCATTCTTTCCTTTAGAAAATGATCGTCGGAGAATTTTTGAAGTCAAATTGAAACCCATATCTTTTGGTTAAAGATTAAGAGTAAAATTAAAGGTAGACGAATACTATATTTTGTGAATGTACACTTGATTGAACAATGTTAGAGGAAGAGGTTTAAGATATAAAAACTTTGGTGTTTTGGTTGTTTGAGTTCTTGAAATATGTATTTCTATATATAGATGAGATGATGAATAGCAGTGGAGACCATTAGTATAGTCGAGGTGCCTACCACAAAGTTAAGGTGGAAATGAGAAGAAAGATTTTAGCATGTGGTGGCGGGCTCATAGATCATATGTTATGTATATTATCACATGGTTTGGTTGCTCATACTTAAGATGATTGTTTGTTTGTTTGCTTGCAGGCTTACAAGACTTAGTAGTATGCTTAATTTTACTCGCTGCGTTCTAGCTATGTACCAAAGAAATACGACCACTTATTCCCTACCATTAAGAAAAATATCTAACTTGAGCAATCCCTGCAGTCTTCAGATTTGAACAGCGTAATCTACTAATCTGGTTGTCTGTCAAATCTAACCTAATAATAGCTAGGGACTTCTAAAAAGAGTGAATAGTTTTTGTTGCTAGGTTGTTAAATCACACGATGGCCTAGTGGAGTAGTAGGAGTACAACTTGAAAGAAGCCGTGTATCGGGATTTATTTCATGAGTAGGGTTCGTTTCTTTACTAATGAGACCAATTCTCTATTTTCATGTACTGGGTAAAAGAAGTTGTACTCTGTGGTTTTAATATTCTAAGATGCGATCACAAATTTCAATGTTAGCTTGTCTTCTTGAGATTACTGATCACACTGGTACAAAAATGTGATATGTTGGTGGTGGTGATGTGAGTGAAGTTTTCAAAAACAAAGCGACTAACCACCACCATCATCATTTATGTGGCCTACCTCAATGGCTTATATCTTGTTAACTTATATCGGTCAAACAAACCCTTCCTCAACAATCTCACACCACCAAAAGTTGGGAGCATATCTTGTGAACCTTTTTGATCGGAAGTGAAGACTTTATTAGAAAGAAGAATTTACAAAGGAGCTACCAGAAGTAGCAAAACCAAAAACAAAGAGATCAAAATTACATGAAAATAGATGCCCAGGTATTAGTGATTGTACAAGCATAGTTCGTGGTGAACTCTTCGTCACAATGGCTACAGCCAACCGAGAAGCAATGACTTTGCATCAACTACCAGATCATTATCAATCTTATAGTTATAGTCTTCTTCAAAAGTTCTACGCTTTCTTTCACGCCAAATAACCCAAACAATGGTCTGCAGGAATCATCCCCAAATGAAGTTACCAACTTGAAAATATATTATTATCCTAAACTATGAGCTAACGCTTATGAAAGAATTTGGAAAAACCCAAGCTATATTATCTTGCGGGAATTAAGGACTCGCCATAACTTTGAAGTGACTTTACAAGTGTATGAAAAGGTGTTCTTGTGTTTCTTCCTCAATTTCCACATAAGTCGCAAGAGTTATAAAGAGCCATTCCTTTGTGATTCAGATTATCAATCGTGTTTAGTTTGCCATGAACCAAACACCAGACCAGGAATTCTACCTTTGGAGGAATTTCAGATTTCCAAATGAAATGAGCCGGAAAATGCTCAAAGCCTTTAGTTTCTACCAAATTTGTATATAAAGACTTGACACTAAAAATACATGTTGTATTGAGAGTCCATCTTCTAGTGTCGTGGAGAGTATCTAATCTGCGGTCTTTGAGTCACCAATAATCAAAAGAAGTGAAGAAAATTCTTGAGCCTCGATATTCGCATCTTTTGAAAGTAAACTTCCAACCGCCTTCGATGACTGATCATATCAAAGCTTAGTATTTTTGTCTCTGCAGACCTGAAAACTAGAGGGAAAGCAACGGATAAAGAAGAATTACCAATCCATAGATCATTCCAAAACGAAATCATGTCACTGAGTGGATGATAAGCTTTGAATGAGCCGCAATGAGAACATTAGCACCTTCAATTGCTCTCCGTAAAGAAACACCGTAAGAAGTGTTAACTTTTTTTCAGGAACCCAGACGGAATAATTGGTACGATACTTTGTCTGAGATGATTTGGTGCCATAATCTACTTTTTTTAACGCCATACCTCCGGACCACTTAGCCAACATCGTAAGATTTATAATTTTCAATTTACAAACACCAAGACCCCCTCTTATATATTGGAGCTAAAACCAAATCCCATAAGACTAAATGAGAAATTTTTGAACCAGAATCATGATCCCACAAAGTTCCTCGATTTTCCTATTCAAAATTTTTGACACGGAGAATGGAGCTTTGAACAAGGAAAAGTAGTACATAGGTAAAGAGGTTAAAATGCATTTCAACAAAGTTAACACTTGGTTGATTGTTGAAAAATCCCATCACCATTGCTCATTGTGTAATTCGGAGGGAAGAAGCCGTGGTACCACCTTTTGCTAAATTGCGAGTCACAAAAGTGACAAGAGAATCAAGGATTACTTTATAGCAGATTATGACTCTCAACGTGTCCTTAAAAATGCTCTTCATAACCAAGTAGAAGTCTCCATCATGTAGGTGTCGGGCAGAAAGATAAAGTAGAAGAATGGCTAAGGGAATCAAGTGCGTAACTTTTAGTTGTGGGTGAGATCATCTAAGGGAATCAAGTGCGCAACTTTTAGTTGTGGGTGAGATCAGAATCCGGCGTGGTTCTAGAGGCGTAAGGAACGCGAATTTACCTTAATCGGTATGAGACTTGGTTAGGGCTCAACTACATTCTAGTCCGAAGTTAACATGCAGTAGGCTAGTGTCTGTAGCGGCTTAATACAATGTTTTTCTCAAATCCGGACTAGGTCCAGGGGTTTTGTGCATTTGGGGTTTCCTCGTTAACAAAATTTAAATTCGGTGTCTGCGTGATATTTCTCTTCCCATAAGATATTTGTTTATATAATTGAAATATCACAGGTTGTGCGTAGTTCAACCAATTGATAAAATTTAACTTGATTGACACTTGGGAATTGGTCTTTGGTACCATCCAAGTTATTTCTCATATCAATCAGGCTCACGTATTTTTATCGGTTCGATTTGCTGACTGCATTGATAAATAGAGATAAATCTCTTTAATATAGTTCTAGATAGAGCTCTCTTTTAAGTTGGTGCTCTCGGAATTATATTGGAGTTTAGTCCATACAACATTTTTGAACGAATTATTGGGTGTAGTTTTTATACCCCCGCTTTTTCACCCGTTACTTTGGATATTTCTACAACTACTTCGTATACTTACATACAAAGTGATACTTCTTGACAAACTACTTCTAGTACTCCTATTTTTTCAATAAATTAAGTCTCCTATTACCGATATCAAGTTGCATACTTCTCCGAAAGATTCTTATATTTCTACTCATCATAAAACCACAAGAGTCAAAGTTGGTTCTTTCAAACCAAAGGTATTTTTCTCAACAAAATATGCTTTATTTGTCAAGCATTTATCTCATTTTGATAATATCACTCCTACATGTTACTCTCAAAGTCGCTAAGATACATGTTTGGTTAATTTCCATGAAGAAATAAAATATTGTGCATGCTCTTAAATATTGTGATACCTTTAGTCATGTTGTAAAACCCGCAACTATTGTACAAGTACTTTCTCTAGTCATTAGCTTTGATTGGAATATTAAACAATTAGATGTGATTAATTCTTTCTTGCATGGATATTTTATAGAAGAAGTCTCATGAAGCAACTTCCGGTGTTTTGAGGATAAAAAACACCCGATTATGTGTAAACTGCACAAGTCTTTATATGGCCTTAAGCATGCTCCTAGAACATGGTATGAAAAACTCATGGATGCTCTAGTTGCAATTGATTTTGTACCTTCACAAGATGATTCCTATGTATTTGTTCGAAATGTGGTTTTAAGCTCACAAGATGATTCCTCTCTATTTGTGGATGCCATAATCATAACAGGAACAATTCAAGTCACCGTGATTCAATAATTGCTTATTATCTTTGTAAAAAGTTTCAAGTGAAAGATATAGAGGCTCTACACTATTTTTGGGTCTAAAGGTTAAAAGAAACAGACAAAGTCTTTTTCTAAGTCAAACTAAGTATGCTTTTGACTTATTAGGGAAAACAAATCTTGTTGGTATTAACCCATGCTCTACTCCTTATCTTATTTCTTAAAGGTTGAGTGCTACGATGGTGACATTGTCTCTAATCCAACAGTTATATAGATCAATAGTTAGATCGTTACAATATCTAATTTGGACAAGACCCGAGCTTTGCTTTGTAGTAAATCGATCTGTCAACTTATGCAATACCTAATATCTGTTCATCTCACCTTTGCCAAAAGAGTAC
The DNA here is from genome assembly GCA_023531295.1 of Papaver armeniacum. Lineage (NCBI taxonomy): Eukaryota > Viridiplantae > Streptophyta > Magnoliopsida > Ranunculales > Papaveraceae > Papaver > Papaver armeniacum. The sequence continues at coordinate 435,336 of JAJJWW010003088.1, read as the reverse complement.
CGAGATGTGTCAAAGGTACTATAAATCATGGACTTTCGTTCAATAAAGGTTTCACTCCACTTCCATATTTTCGGATGCGATTGTGCGAAAATCCCGATGATAGAAGGTCTACAAGTGGATCTTGTATAGTCTTTGGTGCCAATCTAATTAGTCGGTCAACTAAAAAGCAAGTAAGTATCTTCATATCCAGTATTGAAGCATAATACATATCCTTAACTTCAACTGTATTGAAGTTTTTTGGATATCAAATGTTCTTAGAGACCTGCATTTTTCGCCAACCTCGCCTATTATTGCATGTGACAATAAAAGCTCTATATATCTATCTTCAAACCCAATGTTTCACAAGTAGGATGAAGCATATGCCTCTAGATTTTCATTTTGTCAGAGACTTGGTTCGTCAACGTCATTGCAGGTTATATATCTTTCAACACTGCAGGCCTTGCGGTAGGGTCGCCTGGTGCGGATCCATGCGGGTATTTTCCTACTCAAGACAGCCTCCCTCTGGCGTGCACTGCACTTTTACCCGTACATGTACCCGTGCATTGCAGACGGGGCCAGTACACAGCCCGTTTAACCGGTGCAGTACGGGACGGGACCGGTTCTTTACCCGCAACATATTTGCATACTACTTATTTGCATATTGAAAAAAAAAAAACAAAGCAAAATCTACAAGATTTCGGGAGCACGGTGGGCTAGCATACCACCGGACTATGTTACCTTGATTCAAGTGCCACGGTTCAATTACCCGATGCGGTCACACTTAGAATCAATCGAGGTAATAATCAAAATGTGTTCAGAAGACAACCTAGACACATACTTGGATTTGTTGTGCATTAATCTACTTCTAAGTCGACACGTAAAGAGAATGCGGAAAGTCTCCAAGGTGAGAATTCACGCTACTGTACGTGGATCTTGTCAAGCGGCGAGTAAAATTCAAGAGAAGAGAAATGTGTGATGGATTATTAGATGTTCGGTTGATGATGGGATCTTTGAGATACCTTCGTTCAATTTCGATGAGAATACGGCGTCGTTCCTGAGAATGCCTAGAAGCCGTTACAAAGTTTCGCCTCAAAAGGTATAACCCCTACTATAGACGGCTAGGATTTAACCCTAATATCAACGGCTAGAGATCCTCGGTACTACGGGACGGGGGCGGGATCGGGAATAGCCTAGAACAGGTACTTGTACCTACTCTAGGCACGGTACAGCTTTTGGTACTTGTGCACATCTGTCGACCGACGGTTCGGGACGGTGCACGGGCACTGCGGTTCGTGCGTTACCATGGGGCCAGGGCAGTTCTGTGCGGCCACACTTGCAAAGACCTCGTTTTGAGTTTCTAAAATCCAAGGCAAGGTATCACCTCCCCTTCATTTTTTTTTTATTTTTTTTGGGGCGGGAGGTAGTAGCGGTCTATTTCTATCTCTCACTCAGTCTGTTTATTACATCTCTTGATTAGCTATTTTTTTTTTTTTGGTTAGGATTTCCACACGTGTGCGACTATTATTCTTAAGTGTGTATATGGTATCCGTATTTATTACTCTTTACAGACATCTTTTTTCTTAGTGAAGATTTCAGTTTTCATCTCTCGGCGTGTTACTAGTGACAACTTTTTTTAATAAGAAAAATGAAATTCATTAATGATCAGCTAGAGTTTACATATTGCTTATCAGTTGAATTTTTGTTCAATCCAAGTTGGAATATGACAAATAAGAAAGTAAATTCTTAAAATAATCTACTAAACTCTATCTCTGTTGTTTGTATTTGGGTCAAGCTACCTGTCTTGTTTTAATTACTAGTTTTTTTTTTTAGGTTACGTGACAACTTGGAGAAGTATTTAACATCAAAAACACTTCGACAATTACAATTAAAATACGTTATTTTACTAGTACGATGACTATCCATTCATTAAAGCTACCAAAAAAGTTAGGGTTAGTGGTTAACATGTGTTTAAACCACATTTAAAAAGTTTCCTCATTATCAATATTTGATTTTTGTTGTTGAAAATATGAATGTTGGGTTTTGTTTTATTGCTAAAAGATCAATGTATAATGCTTTTTTTTTCTAGCGCAACTCGGATGGAAATAAATTTTATTAGTTTAAGAATCAGAAAAAACCTTAGATATATGACAAAGTAGTTGCATAGGTATTTCGTATAATTTAATCTATGAAGTGTAGTAAAGACACAAAATCATATCCATGCCATCTTTATTTATGTTTTCTTTTTGGATCAAAATGAGAGCTTTTTAACAAAGAATTCGAAGAGAATCTTTTCAAGAGATTCGATTCGAATTGAATTTTCGGATTGAGCAGTGGAGTCTAGCTGAAAAATAATTTCTCAAGATATAATGTCATCATTACGATCAACGGTAAAAAAATATATTATCCTCACCCAAGAAAAAAATAGTTTGTTGTGATGGGAGTAACTTTTCTTTTATTATTAAACACAATGAGATCCTCAAAACAATTTGATGGATGTGGTGATGGAAGGGATATTTTCAGTGAGAGTTGCCACTATGGGAGGCTGAAATTATGAAAATAGCGATGCTTTTGTTGGTGGGTGTATGAAGATATTTGGTGTTCAACTTGTCGATTCGCGGAGTGAGGTTCAACGATAGAGAATCATCCCTTCCAAGTTTTGAAACATGGACCCTTGGCGACAGAAGATTTTGTAGAGTTATTATAAGACAATTGAAAACCCTAAATCTTCTTGAAGGAAACAACAACCTCATCTTTTCATTTCTGGAGAACAAACTTACATTAGATATACTACAAAAGCCTACAAAATCCCTATGGGATTCTTCCCACAAGAGATCTGACCGTTCACTACTAACAATCATACTCGCCTCGTAATTTAATTCGGGCACTACTCCAAACCTTAAGGGCTATCTGTTGTATTCGGGCGCCACTTCGGACCTTGAGGTTATCTGTTGAATTCGGGCACCACTCCAAACCTTTAGGGATATAATGTTGAATTTAGGCACCACTTGAACCTTGAGGGGCTATCTGTTGAATTCGGGCACCACTCCATACCTTGCGGGTTATCATGTTGAAAGTTTGTCCAAACTTCTTTTGGACAAAAAGAACGGTGTATCTTGATGGGCGATTTAAGAAAAATGGTGAAAATCACAGCCATATCTTTGGATAGATGTTCCATGATAAATCAATTTGATATAAATATGAAATAGAATTACGTATGTAAGGATTAGGACAATTCAAAATTGTTGCGAAGATAAAATTCAACTAGGAATAAGACAAATTTAGAGCTAAGAATGAATTGAGAATTGGTGTTGATGGTAGAAGAAATTAGTTCTCGAGATCGAGAGAAAAAATTAGCTATGGCTTTACGAGAATGAGGAATTCTTGTTCATCGGAGATGAACTCATATAAGATAGAGTAGTTGAAGTTGAAGTTGGGGGAGAGAAAAATGGTAAATTAAGGTTGGGGAAAAAAGAGAAGGTTTTTTTCTTTATGCTTTAGTTTTCTCTCGGTTTGTATTTATATTGACAATTGACTAAGAGACGTGTGAGATCTAAGCTGCGTAAGAGTTTTTCTTAATTTTTATTTATTATTAATTGCGTTTGAAAAACAAATCGGAGAATAATTACCATTTCAAAAAGAAAAGTAAATTTTTATTACATGGCTAGCTATTAATGGGAATACCAACTTCACGGGGAATACCAATCAAAAAGTCATAATTTCTTGTCTTATAAAGGTATAATACACCCCCACCCCCACCCCAACTAAATTCATATACCTATTATCAATCTCAAATAAATTTCCATAAAAAGCAGTAAAGGAATACTAAAAAATATAGCTATGGAAGAAAAATTTAGTTATGCTACTCATTCCCCCTTATTTTGAAGTTCAAAACATGATTAAGGCTATGACTAGCGACAAATCCCCGGGGCCGGATGGATTTAATCTAAAGTTCTTTCAACATCGGTGGCCATTAATCGGTCCGGATATCACTCATATGGTTTAACAATTTTTATACACTAGATATTTTCTCAAAGAATGGAGCATTACTTTCCTCGCTTTGATCCCAAAGATAAAAAAATCGTAGTACACCTAGTGGTTTAGGTCAACTAGTCTATGTAATAAAACCTATAGAATTATTTCAAAGACCATGGCTAATAGGCTTAAGCTTATTCTCTCGAAAATTATTTCTCCATTTTTATCTTCTTTTTTATCTTAAGAAGAATTAATGACAATATTGTCATGGCCCGGGAGGTTATCCTTATATATCAAGTAAGAAGTCCACAAAAAGTCTTGTCTTATGGTTTCCAAAAAAGACATGAGCAAAATCTTAGATCGGGTTAGGTGCCTGTGCGGATATTGGCCAAATTAGAATTCTACGATGAGTGGTGCCAATTAGTAAACCAATGCATTATCACACCCTTAATTGTGGTTTTGTGTAATGTATCTCCGGAAAGATGTTTAAACCTAAGAGAGGTCTTCGTCGAGAAGATCTATCTCTCCCCTAATTGTTCTTGCTTTGTATGGAAGGTCTAACTAGGCTTCTTAGGAAAGGAAAGGATGAGAAGAAGCTTCATGGGATTAAGGTTTCAAACAATAAAATTTTCATTTCCCATATGTTATTTGATGATCTAGTCGAATTTCCTTATGCATTTCAAAGACATAAAGTTGGCTAGGTCGATAAACTATCTTTCACTTGATAGATCTTTGATATCAAGGAATCTTATCGTGATCATTATAGTTGTTGTTTGTTCAAAGGTGCATTTTTATGTTGTACAACCAATAAAGAACTTTTGATTGTGGAAAAATATTGACAAAAATTACAAAGTGATCTTAATCCCAGATTTTGTACTTCACAAGATTGACAAATAAACTTGTTTTAGATTGATCTTGTGAGGTCAAATCGATTAGCCATCTCTATAACCTTTTGAAGATAGTAACTTATCCTAATTTTTTTTTTGTTTGCTTGTTATTTTATTTTTTCTTGAAGATCATTCAAAACAAACATATTTCCATTACCTTGATGAAACATATCGAAAGAAATCAATAGGATTCACGACAAAAGGCAGGAAAGTAAAAGGTTTCACTTGATAGAACTAACTCTTACGCTTGTAAAGAACATTAACTAGGAGATTAAAGTTCTTAGAGTCTTCTGATTGAATATACATAAGAGAACCTTGAAAGTGAATTAATCATAGTATTCATTCGGTCTCAATTATACATTTTAGTCGGAAGGATGATAATAGGCTAGTTATGTGGTGGCTTAATACAATATGGTATTAAAACTATATGAGTTCCAGAGGTTTTACTTCTAGATTGCGGTTTCCTCGTTAACAAAATTTACGGTGTCTTGTGTTATTTTTTTCTTGATTATATTTTATACGCATAATTAAATTATCACCGGTAGTACGTTAACAAACCTAGATAGTTTTAGATCGATATAAAGATCCTACAAGACTTTTTCATGTTAAATCGTATCTTAAAAAATAGATTTTTAGACTTAGTCTTGTTGGGTTTAGATCTTGAAGGGTTCATGTATATACTAAGTTGAGCTTGATTTACAATCAATAACTTATTAAAGAAGTGGATGTGTTGATTGTAAATAATTCTCATACACGTTCATTATTAAACACTTTCCATTTCAATTGAAGTGGATGTGTTGATTGTAACCAATAGAATTCTCCAATTATTATTAAAGAAGTGGATGTGTTGATTGTAAAAGAATTCTCCATACACGTTCATGGATGAAGAAATCAATGTCTTACTAGGTACACTTTCCATTTCAATTGGTTTGATGCATCTTAAATTAATCATGAATATATTAGTCGCAAACACTATTATAGAGACGTAATAAATCATATCACCCGTGTTTTAGTAATTTAGACCAATAGACAAGAGTTATATCTCTTTCTTAAGTTTTAAGAGATTTAGTTAACTTGCCACCATCCTTGATTATACGAATCACTATTGGTAGAAAATAATTAATTCAAGTCATTTTACAATCTAGTGATTATATCAAGGGTAACATATTGTTTATGCATCTCTCTGGTTTCATCATAAGACTTGTCACGATATAAAAAATACAAACTAACAACGGTTAAATCATAACATTAACATAAAGTATTGATTAAAAGGTTAGTGACACTATATTATCATAGTAACCAACTTCCATTGAATATCCTAAATACATTATAATACAAAAGTACCAACACTTATTATCGATGTCCTATATTGCTTAGAGTAAAAGTCTTATCGGATATATCAGACGTCTTAACAAAAACTTCTCTTTTGACTCGAGGTTTTTTTATTCCTTCATCTTATTTTGTAGTCAAAAAAATACTCTTACACATTGTTTAAGATTTTCGTAATATGATTTATTGGGAATATTTTTTTTTTTTAGTGGAGAATTCTTCAAAGGATTGTTGGGCTTTGTCTACAAATTGACTAAAAAAAACCTTACTTTCTCATGTAAAGTAAAAAAGAAACCGTCGGACATTTTTTTCTCTCGATATTGTATGAGTCTTTTTGCTTTTCTTGCACAATTATGATGCAATCATCAACAATCACCATTTGGTTATTTTCTTACCAAAAATATAAGTAATGATTAAAAACTCCACACGTAACACCTATAACTCCATCTAGAGTAATAAAGCTAAAAGATTTGTTAAACACATATGACATTTTAACGATGTTTTTTCTTTCTTCTATACAATCGTGGGTAACTCCTATTTTCAAGGTTTTCATAATAGTCTATGTTCGGTATACAATGGACTCAAGAAACGGTCTTGAACTCTTCTTGGTTCTTATGTTTGTCTCAAAAGAGCGCACCCATCCGTTACAAGAATGACTTTTTCATCATAGTCCAAGTTGTCTAAGAAGATGCACCCATTTGCTTTGCAAGAATAACCCCGTTATCACACTCTAAGAAAAATAACGTTGTTCCTTTAACTTCCAAATCCTACCAAGAGATAACTAATTAATAATTTATTAATAGATTCAAATAATGCGCATCAATCAAATAAATAGTTATCTTGCATTTTACAAATAACACATTCTTTGAACTTTAATGTCAAACTTTGGCGCATTCTTCATATTCCAGCACCTAATGATAGGTTCTATTCTCTTCGATATTTTATGTTTATATTGTATTCTTGAATTATTCTTATGCATTCATTAATTCACATGTTTGCTTTCATCCAAAGAAAAAAAATGTTAAATAATATTATCTTAAAAATTTAATCGAAAAATTGGGGCAATTAACAATTTTCACCTAAGCAATAACTATAACTTGGTGTTCGATGTCATTTAAACTAAAGCTTCTATATATAGAAAATTTCTAACGGTTTAACCTTATTTTTATTTTCTACTTTACATGTCATTTTTTTTTTTCTTTTGGAGTTTCAACATACTCCTCATCGAGACTATTTTGAAACGATTAATAATAAGTTCACTCTGTAGGTTGCTTATACGAAAGTCTATTTCAATTATCTTTTAGAGTTATCTTTGTATATATGATCTTTTTTTTTTTATCGGTAAATAAGTTTTATGTTAAGAAATGGGTAAATACAAAGTACCAACCCCAAATATAGAAATGCTACAAAGTTGTGAGCCCAAATACACATAAATCCTCATATATAGGGTTAAAAGGTATTAAATATGAAATCATTGATTTTGATTTAATGTTGATTGAGAAAAGAAGAATAAATATGGTAGGAAGAAACACCATAAAATCAGCACCCATTCAGCTGAAAAGGAACCGATGAAAAAGCGGGGGTCTAACAACCACACCCAATATTTCGTTCGGCAATCTGAGTAGGACAAACTCCAATATACTTTCAAGAGAATCAACTAGACAGTTAGACTCAATCTATAGAAAAGTATATTAGGGAGCGATATCTCTATTTCTCAATTCAATCCGCAATCAAACAAATAAGAATTTGCGAGCTCGATTGAATAAGAGAAATAACTCGAGCAGTACCAATAACCAATGTTCAAGTGTCAATCAATTTATATCAACAACCAAAGGTTAGATTATCAAATTGATTGATCTTTACTCACAACTTTGTAATATTTCTATTATATAAAAAAATATATTACGGAAAGGAAATAACACGGACACCAAAAGTTTTGTTAACGAGGAAACCGAAAATGCGGGGGTCTAACAACCACACCCAACAATTCATTTGGAAATGCGAGAGGACTTACTCAAATATACTTTCTAGAGAATCAACTAGACACTCGGACTCAATCTAGAGAAAAGTAAATCAAAGAGTTTATATCTCTAACTCCTAATTTAATATGCAATCAATAAATAGAAATCTGCGAACCCGATTGAATATAAGAGAAGTAACTTGAACCCACCAAAGACCAATGTTCAAGGGTCAATCAATTTCAATCAACAACCAATGGTTGGATTTCTTAATTGATCGATTCAACGCACAACTGTGATATTTCAATTATATATAACAAAATATAATGCGAAAAAAAGAAATAACACAGACACGAATTTTGTTAACGAGGACCGCAAATGCGAGAAAAAACCGGGACCTAGTCCGGTTTGAACACCACACTTTGTATTAAGCCGCTACGAGACACTAGCCTACTACCAATGAACATCGGACTAGACGTAGTTGAACCGTAATCAATCTCACACTCATTCAAGTTCTGTTGCGCTCCTTACGTCTCGATCCCAGCGAGGATACTACGCACTTGATTCCCTTAGGCGATCTCACCCACTATTGAGAGTTGTTACTACCCAAAGTCGAAGACTAGATAAACAAATCATCTCACTGAGAAAAGTCTATTAGAATAGATAAATCTATCTCCCACAGAAATACCTATGATTTTTTTTTCGTCTTTTGATAAATCAAGGTGAGAAGGAACCAATTGATAAACCGGACTTATATTCCCGAAGAACAACCAAGTATTATCAATCACTTCATAATAATCTAAATTGTATGATAGTGAAACTAGATATTGTGGAATCACAAACGATGAGATGAAGTTGTTTGTGATTACTTTTTATCTTGCCTATCGGAGATTAAATCTCGAGCAAATCTTAAAGAAGATAGTACTCCAACGATAGAATCGGGTAAGATCGGAACACGCAACTACAAAGAAAATAGTTGGGTCTAGCTTCACAATCCCAATGAAGTCTTTGAAGTCGTTAACCTACAGGGTGTCGATAGAAACCTAAGGTTAAAGGACAATCGACTCTAGTTGATGCAACTAGTAACACACATGAGGTGTGGGGATTAGGTTTCCCAGTTGCTAGAGTTCTCCTTTATATAGTTTTTAAATCAGGGTTTGCAATCCAAGTTACCTTGGGAACAAAGCATTCAATAATCATCATTAGATGAAAAACCTGATTCAACTAAGATAATATCTTTCAACCGTTAGATCGAATTTAGCTTGTTACACATAAATGAAATGTACCCTCATTTAGGTTTATGTAACCGCACCCACATGTGTATACCATGTTGACTCAAAAATAGTTAACCAAAGTTAGCCATATGATTACTCTCATATCAACCTTATTCATATTAACCATAACTATTTCAAATGACTCAAACGAAACTAGTTAAAGAGACGTTCAATTGCTATATTCTCATAGAAGTATACAAGAACACAATTGAAGCAAAATCGTTTTGATTCACTCTAATCAATTCATGAACATTATAGCCACGGTTTGCAAATATTGAATTCCTTATTATATAAATATTTATGTTCATGTACACAATTCCGATTTTAGAAAGTAACCCACTCAAGTACGCAAATGGAGTACGCATACTTAAGAGTAGGACCAAGTTTGGTTACGCCCGATCTGTGTCTGGTGTGCATACCAAAACACAATTCCAAACTCCAACGAAAATTCACGGACGTGAAACTTCCGCCCGATATGCTTACGGGTATGCATACTTTCCGGACATCCAACAACCGCCGATCACGCGCATGGGGTACACGCATACTTCGAGTTCCGTTTTTGGACTTATACACAAATGTGAGAACACACTATGTTGATATCTAAACATGGTTACTTGATTCTAAACTCTTTATTTCAATCATTGAAACTTTCTTAGAGAATGACAATAGCCGTTTTCACACACTATTAGCATCAAAGTAATATTCAAGATATTGAAATAATCATAACAAAACATTCCAAGTCTACAACAAATGATTGTATCACACAAACCATGTAAGATGTTTACTCGGAAAGTTTCACATGATCATATTGTGACTTTCCTCAAGAATATAAGGTGAACTTGGTCGAAGCGAAAGGTTGCAACATATATTTCGAGAAATATGTAAAAGCGAGTTAAACTCATTTCGAAATCTCAAATGTATATAATAGAAAACTATATCGTAACACGACGACTTATGTCTCAATATAGGAGATAAAGTAGAAATAGACTTTCCAAGTGATAGATGAGTTTCAGTCTCTACATAGCTTTTGTTGATGAAGTTCCACAAGATCCCCTTAGTATTTCTTCATCTTCAAATGATGAACGTCGTGAAGTCTAATGCTCTACTACACAATCTATATCCTAGTCCAAGACATCTATAAATAGGCTAAAAATCAATACTTACAGTTTTGATCACTAACAATAAAAAACACGCTTGAGATAGCAACATCTGCGAGTTCGACCGAGCCGGTGCTCTAACAATCTCCCCTTTCTCAATTTTAGTGACAAAACTATCAATAAATATGGATTACAAAATAAATAAAAACTTTGTAGCTTCTCATCCAAATGCTTGATATCCTTGGCATCTTCAACAAGACTCGAAATCTTCGTCACTTCCGAGTACTCCATGATTCTAAATGTGTTCAACTCAGCATCATAGTTGTTGAAGATCCGTTGCAATAACAATGAGAAAACAAGTGCTCTCAATCATTGTTATACAATGTCATAATATTATTACACATCATCAAAGTTCAATTGTATCCCAACTTTGACAACAATACTATAGTGATATGTATCACTCCAACTTAGTCAATACTTCATCTCGACATGAAAACCACTCCCCCTTACATAATGATCAAGTAAACCATATGTACTTGTAGTATGAAACTACACATTAAATCTCCCCCATTTTGTCAATATAAATTGGCAAAGGTACGAAAACTAGTGGGATCCTCATGAAATTTTCATAGAGATACTTCATGAGCAAAAGAGAATAATATACCAACTTATTTATATGCAATCATAAAGCCGAAGCTAAATGCATTTATCAAGGAGCTTATAAATATACAAGATAATGCCTACAATATTCCACAGTGCACTCCCCACAAAGATTTGGCAATAAAGCACAAGTTCAAAAGAACTCTCCCTATAAAATGCCATTCCCGAAAGAACAACAAAGACGACCTTGCTTTTACAAGAAAAGAAGGATTTCTTTGGATACAAAGATGTGGATCGGAGATAGAAGGATTTCTTTGGATACAAGGATTTCTTTGGATACAAAGATTTGGATGCAAGGATTTCTTACGGAGCAACACAGCATATATACAAAGATTTGGATCGGAGATAGACCAATACTGCGGAATAAACAAGGATGTATTCTATTTTTCATCACTATTTGCACAATGACATATAATAGACTTAATCCTTGTAAACAAAAGTCCATCCTTTCTTCCATCAATGTTTTCATAATGACATAAAAGCTTAACTTTTGTTTATCAAAATTTCATTCTATCTTTTATCAATAGTTTCATATTGACATATAATAGATCTAACTTTTGAACACGTATGGGATAGTCAAGGTTCACGGACGTAAACAGCATATCCCATAACAATTTGCAATATAAAAACCATAAATATTAAAACTGCAAAAATCATCTTCCAAATAACTTAGAATATTTAAATAAATAAATCTAAAAATATTGAAGATGAAAGCGTTGAAATAGCTATGTGTACTCACAATAATGGCTATTCCAAACCTAGTAATCCTTAAAAACACAAGAAATAAATTCTCATAAGAAGTTTCCTATACAACATTAGTGCTCTTTGGTAACTTCATACCTTTCAATGAATCCATCATAGAAGGTGTCACTTTGATTTCCTTGATTTTCTGACCAAGTGAAACCCCATGTTCATGAGTTATGACACTAACTTTCCGATGGCCTTAACGCGATTACGATAAGTTTCTTATGATTCCTTATCAAGATTTGTTAATTAGTAAGGATTACTGGCTTGACCATTCAAGAGATGATTTATTTGCAATTGAAGAATTGCAAACTCGACCTTTGAATCACCACAGCGAGTTAAGTCCTTGTGATTCATCAATCCGAGGAGTTGTGCTCTTTTCTTGCAAGCATCTTCTTTAGAACAAGGTCTTGAATAGAATCACGTCCACGAGTGTCCTCCTCCATGTCAAGACATACAATCTCTTGAGATTTTGCGGAAATTCTTATATAGTTTTTGAAAGGGATGGATCAATACAATATATCTATATATAATATATGAAATTGGGAATAAGAAAGAAACTTCTCATTAAGGTAACCCTATGAACTCGCATGGAGGGACACGGACGTTTGCGGACCGGTTAAATGGAAAGGATGGATTAAAAGAAAATCCAATAAGAGGAAACACAAAATTTGTTAACACAACTCAATAATTTAGAGAGAAAGCCTCAAATTAGAGCTTCGGCGACCGATAGGAGAATCGAAAAGTCGAGAAAATAACATAAAAACGCATAAAGACATACAACAAATCTTGAGACTCCCACAATCATCATCCTTGCAACTCCAAGAAAGATGCAAGAATGAGATTACCTGGATCAGGTAATGGTCTGAGAAGTGATCTCACTATGAATTACGGGAGAAGATTTGTACAAGTCTTTAGAGCATTTAAAACGTGTATTCCTTTTTTTCCATTGATTATAACTTATTCCGGAGAATTCGTCATAAACATTTTTAAAATCCACCAAAAGGATTTTTACGAGGCTAAGTCTAGGTAGTCTAGAAACGGTTCCAAAGGAGAAGAGAAAAAAGGTTTCCATCTTCTTACACACTACAACAAAACATGCTTTAGATAACACACTATCTATCACAACTTCGAAAAACTAATATCTTTTTATGGCTATAATTCAAAAATCACAAATTTTATAGCATTTGTGATCTTAGATGTAAATTAATCACTTGTCTTTGTCGAGTTGTGATCATATTGTCTATAGTTAAATCACAAAGTTTTGTTAAATAGTGATGCGAGTGAGGACCACAAAAATCTTCAATTAGCTTTTGGCCAGGGACCCAAGTGACCTCTCTCGGTCAAACATTTTAAGTGAAAAATTTGGTCCATTAAACTTCATTCTCATTTTCTTTCTCTCTCTCTCCTTCTCTCTGTAAAGAAAATCCCACAAGAAAGACTAAAATCCTAGGTTAGATATCGCCATTTTGATCCAAATCAAGAAAAAATTGACACTAAACTTTCGATTTTCTTCTTCAATACGTTGATTCATGACGATAGATTATGTTTATACTTTGATTTCGTGGAGAAATTTGATTTTTGAAGTTCATTTAGAATTTCAAAGGTTAGGGTTTCGAAATTAGATCATCATCGATGGTAAAGTTTCTTCGGTAATTTCTTTAATAAATGATAAAAGTTTATATTATTGTAATTTTTTTTTTTTTTTTTTTTTTTTGTACAAAACTGTAGCTGGTAGCCTAGCAACAAGCTGAGCACCAACCCCCTTTTGGATAGCGATGCCTAGTCTATAAAAATGAAATTTCCCAACACCACTACTGACATCATTACTAACTAGACAATTCTTGATCTCTTAAAGAAACATAAAGTATCATCCCCAAGTTCCCCCAACATGGTAAAAGCAAGGACACCTAAACCATATCCATGTGAGACACATTGATCCAAGTATTTCTTACGTTTCCGTAGAACAACATTGGAAATAGCTTGGCCTGTAACATCCATACAAACATCTTGACCATTCTCCCAATTAAGAACAAGAATGTCAGCCGGGCGTAAATCTCTACTATCATCGGACAGAAGCCCAAGAGTCGCTTCTTTGATCACAGGAACTCTAGCTTTGAGACAAATATCGACGACTATATCACGAACTTTGGTCATGCCGAAATTTGATCCCAACATCCTTGGCACGTGAAGAGCGTGGTCCCCAAGATATCCATAGGTCTATTACAGACTAGAACAAAGGCCACCTTCAACAAACAATGGGATACCAAGTCGATAACAAACAACCGCTCGAAACTGCCTTGGACCAAGGCATTGATTAAGGCCACTAATGGGTACAGCCAAAAGGTAATCTTGAGCATGCTTAACACGATTACACTGCCACAAAATGGAATCTCTTGCAGACATAGAAAATTGGTTTGGGATTTGCTTCTTAATTGCATCGAAATAGGTGACTGCGGGGAGTGCATAGAAAGGGGGCGACATCATCGACACAATAGTTAGAAGGTAAACCACATACACGGATGAAGTTACGAAGAGCCGAATGAAAAGTAGACCCTTTGTGCGAAGGGAATAAATTACCAAGGATCGCCTTTTGAACCAGAGCGGTTTGAAACGAAAGCCCAGATAACAGTAGTTACGAGTATCGGCCATAGTGTAAATACCAAAGCCACCATCCTTAATGGGAAGAGTAGCAATACGTTGTTGTAATGGCCCAAAACCCGCACCATCTCCTATGACCAAGAGTCTCAAATCTTGGGATAGGCGATCATTGAATAATTTTGTGGCATGTTGTAGAGCAGCAGAGTTGGTAGTACGCATAGCAAAATATAATCTTGACACACCACTAAAATTACGAAGAAGTAACATCTCGCTCTGAGGGTCCTTGAGTTTTTTGATGGAGGACATTAAATGGATGGTCTTGTGAACCCTATCCACCGCCATGTCACTAATAAAGTTTAGATCCAGACTCACAGCCCCACCCAAGAGTTAAAACCCAGTAGAAGGTCTACCAATATCTTGAGGAAAAACATCAACCTCAAGGCTTCTAAGATCAGCGATTGGCCAAAAGACCTCAGTTTTCTTAATATTGAGATGTAAACCTCTAGTGGGCCCTCAAACTCAATGATATTAAGAGCTTTAGACACCTCAAGAGTATCCCCAATAATAGTCCCATCATCAAGTACCAAGCATGCAAATCGAGTTTGCATTGGGAGGCAATAGTTTGCACAAAAGGATGGAGAGTCAAGGCAAACAACAACGGACCAAGAGGATCCCCTTGTTGAACACCTAGGTAGAGGACAAAATGTCTTGGTCATAGTAAAGTCTAGCAGGCTTACTATAGCAAAACTCAACCCAACGAGAAATACGGACAATGTGGCGAACTTCCTTAATGAGGTGAGGCAGAAACTTATCATATTGAAGGCGTTGGAGAAGTCAACAAGTAACATTGACATACCAGTGGACTGACCTTTCAACTCCAGCAAGCTATTTACAGCATGTAAAATACTCTCGCCACCAACAGGCACCCCAACACCGAATTGATGATCTCCCAAATAAGAAGTTATAGCTTTACCAACGAGAAAGCGGCTATCTTCGAGACTAGTCTACGCCAAATGGTACCAACAGCTATGGGACGAAGACCTTGGGCTTCAATAATGGGGTTAGGGGTGCACTAGCTATGAACTCGCCTAACCACGTCAGGGCATTTCCCTGCCAACCATAAATTGACAACCCCCGTAATTGAAGCTAACAAATCGTCCGCCACCGAGAAGCAGCACCGCTCAAAGCATCCGATAAGTGTTGTGCACGCAACCCGTCTCGACCACAAGAGGTTCCCCTAGGAAAACTCTTAATGGCACCCGAAACCGCCTTGGAATCCATAAAAATAGAGTCGGCACTAACCGGTTCCGGTGGAATGAAAGGAGGTGGTGCTTTGCTTTGGATGTTTCAGCTGCCCGGCTCGGCTAGGGTGGACTCATTCCGAGGAGCGATACCACTTGAAGACAACACTCGAATGGCAGTAGAAATGTCCACTACTTATCTTCTTCTTACATGCATTCACATTGGAAGCTCCCTTCTTCCTACCTGGCTATTCCCGTGGCAAGGGTAAAGGGTTATGGATCAAATTACGGACTAAAGCCAAGCCACCACCGACATCCTTCCAATCCGATAGGGCCTGGATTAATTTCCACGGCTTGAAGCTTCCTTCGCATACTCGGCTTCTCCTCTGCATGAACTCTTAGGTCGAAAGACTGCAAAGTGATAGTGGGAAGAAGGAGTGGCCTTACCCATGATGAAATGATATCCGGGTCGGCCAATACTCATCCAAGGCGAGCTTAAGGGATCGTGATAAGGCTAACCCGCCTTTGAAACGGAATGCGAGTAACAGTGGTAATATGTCTCTTGAACACCGAGTGCGGTAACTCCAAAGAAAATTCCGACTCATTGACGTTCTCCGATCTGCCGGTGGCAGCCGGCAAAGATAAAGCGGCGAAGGCAAGGCGGGGAAAGTGCGGTTAAGCCAAGGATAACGGGGGAAGTATCATCGACAGTCCTGTAATAATCTCCCCATGAATACCACCTTTACCTTTGCGGGGAAGCTTCCGGGCATGCAAATGCAAACATTTGCGACACGACCACATATGGAGTTGGCGAAGAACCCTATCCCGGGCTTGGTAAACCATTGCGTACGAAACAATGAGTTCTCTGCAAAACTTTCTATCATCGACATTGGAAAAGTGTTTGTCCTGTACATGGCGAATGAGTGAGAACCCTTAACATATCCCCTCCCATTAACGCCATCACCACAGCCATGAAATTCCTTCAAAGGACAATGGCGAGAAACCACTTTATTACCAATACGGAAGAAGAAGACGATGGGACAACCGTGTCCGGGGAGCGACGATAGAACCTAACAAAGGCCGAGAAGAAGACATGGTGTTTCTCGGCATTGAAAAAAAAAAAAAAAAAAAAGAAAACCCTAAAACGAAAGTGGAAGGATAGCAAAAGGCACCACTGAAAACGAAAAATGAACCCTAAGTTGAAAAAGAAAAAGCGAAAAATGGATCGAGAAAGTGTCAACGGCTCGAGTAAATATGGAGAATCTCTCGGTTTTCACTCGCGGAGAAATTGCCGGGACCGAACCGGAGCCATTGTATGAAACACGGAGCCATTCTTTAATATATCCAATTTTATTTTGATTGCTTAATATAACGATCGGATCGAGAATCTAAGGTCTTGATTACGTGTGTGTCGAGTTTGAGAAATTGTATTTTCGGAGATAGAGGAAGTACCAATTGTTGTATTATAAGAAGTTGAAGAAGAAAAAAGAAGAACTATAAAGGGGAAAACAACCGATAATTAGTTCGATATTCAAGGGTTGTGTTTTAGAGTACTCTACAACTCAAGGGTTGCAAAGCTAGCTAAGGTAATTAAAATTTTACTCGCGGATTTTTGTTAATTTTCATACTTTCGGTGGGTTGTATTACCGATTAGTAACTTTTGATTGAAGAAGAAAGATTGAATGAGATACAAGTGTTCTTTTGTTTTCAAAATTGTAAAGATTGCAGTATGTTTAAGAGTCTTAAGATTGAAGAAACGAGAATGGTGAATGTCAATTTTGACATTTTGATTTCATTAAATTTAGAATGTAAAATTCAAACTTATATAAGTTTACTATTTATTATTCTTACTTGTGATCTTTGTTCTTGTTATGTTGCGGATGAGGAACAAGTACTCAAAAATCTAACAAGGATGTTTGGCGGGGTAGAGATGGTGCTCGACAAGGTTAGTAACTTAGTACTCGTGAATGTGAGTTTGTACAGGGCTTCCTCTAGTTAAAGTTATTTACCTTTTATATAGGCCACAGGTGATTTTGTGAGGCTTTTATCCATCTCCTTGGTAAAATTTTTATTACTAGTGGTATATAATTGATTTAAATGGTAACCTCAAAAGGATGTTAATGGGATGTCTTAGAACAGGAATGCTTGACATGATTTACTTCTTCTTTTATAAATATGTTCGGGGTTTTGGTGAAAGATCAAATGCAAAAGGATTGAAGTTTAATTTCTATGAGCTGAAATTTAAGAGTTTATATAGTGTTTGCGAACATTACGTTTGGGGTTTTTAGCGAGGGAGAGCTAGGTACTTGAATGGGTAAATTTTGGGTGAAGTACTTTAATTTCTATGAGCTTAAATTTAAGAGTTTAAAAACGCTTGCACGTGTCGGTAAAGTGAATGGAATCAGCTGTGGTTGTATATACATCGTTGGATTCTAATTTGTAGTCTTAGAAGTTATTGTGTCTTTGACTTGGAATGATCGCGATTTCTGGAGTACCATCTTATCTTTGTACATACATTTATCCGCTTCCTCTACTCTTGCTGGTATAGTATTCTTGGGTCCATCTCTAATTACATATATTTCTTATTTTAGAAATTATTTTGATGAGATCTAGGTTATAAGAGTTTGAGAATTTTATTTTGGTTTGTGGCTTAGTTATGAGGAAGGCGAGATAAAGAAAGAAATTTGTTCTCCACTTGTTGGTCTGTCTCACTCTTATTACACATGCCACCTTTAAAAAGAATTTGTGCACATCTACTAGAGCAATCAATATTGACCACGAGAGAATGTAATTGATGCTTGATTAGCGACATGGTGCAATGCACCGGGTATTTCACTCATGTGTGTTCGGATGGTTGTCTCGAGATTTTAAGACAATTTCGCAACGAGAAGGATGGAAAGTGATGAAAAGTGTTGATCAAGCTTGAGCAAAAATTCTTGGAGAGCGGTTAGGCAGAATCTTTGTAAGTTTGGTCGACTTTTGTTTGTCCAATAGTTGCTTCTTTTTTGAATTTCAATTTGAATTGCTTGGGTATTCTTTTATGTTTGATCCACACGGGAAAAAAGGAGGAAGATAGAGAAATATGAAGAGAAGAAAATGTACTCTCATTTTGTGTATATGCGAGAGATGGGTGTAGGACAATAGGTCCTCTTGATAAGATGTTTAAAGGAACACAAGTCTTTTGTGGAAGTTTGGTCGTTTAGGTTATTTGTACTTTTGTTTGTCCATATAGTTGCTTCTGATTTTTTATTTCTGAATTTCTGCTAACACGAACCTCAAGATTATTTGATGACTCTTCGAGTAACCACGAACCTTATATTGAAACCATGGTATTCTTTTATGTTTGCTTGGTATCCACACATCCCACTTGAAAAAGGAGGAGAAGATAGAAAATATGAAGAGAAGAAAATGTCAATTCCATCACCCCCAGCGGTATGGAATACACACGGCCGACCCCGCATGGTCGACCATTGTTCGCTTGCCAAGAAACCGTCCATGCGAGACAATGGGTTTACGGCATATTACATGTCTTGTAAAAGCTTCTCAACCATCCATCTTCGTTTGGAGGGTGTAGATGTAGACTCAAGGTATATGCGAGCTTGAGATGGGTGTGGTCGCAGGACAATATCTTCTCCGGTCCTCTTGATAAGATGTTTAAAAAAGGAACACACCTCCCCAAATCCTAAACCCAGTTTTTTGTGGATTTCACCTTGGTATGATCGAAAGGACTTGAGGCCCTCGTTTCCAACTCCTTTACGTCCCTTCTCGATTTGCAAGATCCGTGTCCCGGTGGATGTGTTCACCGCAAACGCATGTCATGCAGACTTCTTGAGTTTCATTCCGTATTTGTAACAAACCATATTGGGGTGATGCCTGCAAGGTTCCCTCAAGACTGGGTCGTAGGTAAGCAACCAAATTCTGTCTTCCCTAGCACAAGTTTTTCTGCATAGTTTCAGATGATGATGTTCGGATAACCATTAGACTATCCTAGTTACGCACCAACCCTATTTTGAATCTTAAAACCCGCCCGAAGATAGGGAAAACTACGGGCATCTTGATTTTGAATAATGTATATTGCCAATAAGGTCCATTGTGAAATCACTTATTTTGAAATATGAATACACCCTTCCTTTTTCAGGCCCTTTAAGGTTAAAATAAAGAATCAGAGCAAGAAAGATGAGGCAAAGTGGAACCTATGGGTGTGCAAGGTGCTCCTGCTCGTTTCCATAAATATTTCTATGAAGGTTTTCTTCTTCTATTCTCGGCCGTGTTTTTTTTCTTGGTATTATAGAAATTAGACTTCCTTGAGAGATTTGCAGGCTTTTTAATTATAACTTTATTGGACACTGAAAATATTGCTCACCTCTTGTAGTATCTACTGTTTGAACTTTATAAGTTTATTATAGTTTCTCATGTGACTTTAGATAGAGCCGATGTCTTACAAAAAGATAGACTTTGAAGAGTCACGTGCTGCTGCGATTAGCACCAGCTGGAAGCTCTTGAAGGTGGGAGCAGATAGCAACGAGCAAGCTGTGGAAATTGTTCAAAAGAACCCATGTGCAGTAAGTTTTCCCCTGTAACCTTTTTCCACTTATTATGTTAATCCCTCCTCTGTTCTGCACAAAAAACCTTTCATGTTAACAACTTTCTGGTAGAAGTGTTTCTTATAATTTCATGCTAACTTGTCAAATGTATGCTCTTACACTTGTAATCCTGACGGTGGCTGCGTGTTTTCCTTTTCTTTGCAGGTCTCTACAGCCTAGAGGTTTAGCTGAAACACTATGTGGTTCACCTCTCTACATGGCTCCAGAAATAATGCGGTTCGGAAGTATGATGCAAGGGTGACACATAACCCTGACATGAATGACATGCCAATCTTTTTCTATCTCCGTTTTTTAACTAATTCATCTTAACCTGTATATGCAGGAAGATCTCTGGATCGTAGGTGTTATCCTTTATCAACTTGTGATAGGGAAAACCCCTTTTTCGGGAATAACCAAATCCGGTTTGAGAGCTGTATTGTTACTTATGTCTTAATTTAGTTGCCATTATGTTATGCTTTTGCCAACTCGTGATAGATCCTTTTCCTCATTTCCTATGTAGTTACTGCAAATCATCATGAGATCAAAAGAATTGCAGTTCCCTCCTGATATTAAGGAATTAAGGTACAAGGCATTTTACGTACTCAATCCCTGGGAGAGGACATGACCCTAACATGGAAATTGTTCCCAAGTAAGTTAGTCATTTTCCTTCGGATAGGTAATACTTGTTTCTTGGTTGCTAGATACACATAAATCTACCATCAGAAAGAGGAAAAAAAGAAGGCCAATGCAGCTTAGGGTACTTGCCTGTCTTTCTCTGTCTCAGTTCATCAATACGTCCAACGTTAGAGGTCCGTGTATGTCCCTATTGTCTTTATCAATTTTATTCTGAATGCGGTCACTTGTACAAACTTGTTTTCGTGGTAACCAGGATTATTATTCAGCTTGCAGGGTTGTGAAGGCTTGCTGCAGAAGAAGGCGTATAAAATACTCGCTGTTAGTCTCGAGGTTGTCATGGATTGTGGATTGTGCAAGTCTTTGGCTTTTCGGATCTAACATCATTCTACGGTGTTAGTGGTTGACACTATTTGCTTGATCTTACTTGTAGTGCTACGGGGAATAGTCTAAATGAGGTTGTTCTCGATGTTAAGGATCTCGTGTTTTGGTACCCTTGACTTGAGTTAAACAAGTAGACACCTTGCGAAAATGTGTAATTTTTCTATTTTCTTGTTCGAAAATGAATTTTATTCAGACTGCAATGAAATATAGTTTTTCTATTAGCCTTTTCAATTTTGTTTATGTCGGTTTTGAATTTGAATTACACAGTGCGAAAATAGAGTGGAATATCTTTTGTTTTCTATACGGTAAATTTGGGTTGAAAACTTTGAGGAAAGATCACAACTTTTAAAACCTTGTATTTTAAAAGCCTTGTCTTTAGATCTCAACTTTTCAAAACTTTATGTTCTTTGCACAGGGTAAGATCACACTTTTCATTGTAGGAAAGTTGTTATGTATAGATCACCCTTTAGATTATAATGGCAAAGATCACAGACAGCCAGTACTTAGATCACACTTTTTAAGAATGATCCATGTATGTTTTTGTTGTAGTGTTAACATTGACTTTCTAGACACATTCTTATAAGCACAGGGACTTTGTTCATTAGTGGCATAAGAGCTTATACCATAACGAGGAACATGCAAACTGTGATGATCTCTTGAGAAGGGATCTTCCTTATAATAATTCTGGTTTTATGTAGGGACGAAATTCACTAAAGAAGATGATGGACGACTTACTCCATTGACAGTAGAAAGAAGCAACTTACGAACATGTGAGATTTGTTTCTTTCTAGCAATGCAATGAAGAGCATAGTGATTCTTTTTCCCACAAAAGGAACAACATCGTGGATTAGAGACATGATTGCCTTGACTCATAACTTCTTCTGGCACATGCAAGTTTTGCAAGTGATTCACAGTGTGTAATTCCTTGGAGGGAATTTTCTTTACACTAGGTAAAGCCTTGTGAGTATCAGAAGGAGATGCAGAAGATGGATTGTTCATTAAAACAAAGTTTTCATTTTTCAAGGTTTAATATTGTTCTCGAGCATATCGAAGTGATGCAACAAGCTTTTCTTTTTCATTACGAGTCTTGTTTATTTCAGATGAATGAGTCTTGACTAAACGTTCTTCTCTTCTTCTTTAACAGTATCTTCAAGCATACTAATCTTTTCGCGCTGTAGAGTAGTTCCTTGAACCAGTTTTTCGATATTGTTAGAGAGAGATTCAATGAAGATGTAAAGTTCACGTTCCCTTTCAAGAGATTTTATCAAATTCATTAATAAGCTGATCATTCTTTTCTTCAGGAGTCTTGATTTTAGAAGCTTAAAAATCAATGAATTCAGCAGATTTTTTTAATAGTCTGGTGTGGTCCATTTCAGATTCTGACACGATGTCAATCTTCTTGTTTTTCCCTCTGGATTCGGAAGAATCTGCTAAGGAGTTATCCTTTGATGGATGCCCAATATTTTTGGCACAATTAGAAACTTTGGAAGACATATCTGTGTGCATAGTTTGAGAGATACTATGTAGGTCCACAAAATTCAGATTGCAACAAACACAGACTTATGAGGTCTTTAATGTGTTTGCCTACTCTAATAACAATTGAAAATGTGTGGGTTTTAACAACCACACCCAACAATCTGTTTGGCAATTTGAGAGGACTTACTCAAATATACTTTTTAGAGAATCAACTAGACAGTCAGACTCAATCTAGAAAAAAGTATATCAAAGAGTTTATATCTCTAACTCTTAATTCAATCTGCAATCAGCAAATAAAAATATGTGAGCCCTATTGAATATAAGAGAAGTAACTTGAACGGTACCAAAGACCAATGTTCAAGGATCAATCAATTTCAATCAACAACCAATGGTTGGATTTCCTAATGGGCCAATGACGGTTGGTACCATAATAAAAGTTAAGGAAACACAAAATACCACTACTTAACATAATAGCATTCCATTTTATTGTTTGACTAACTCGCCCCCAACAAAACATAGATTACCAAACATATCCTCGGACTTGGAGTCGCACATTTTGAAAAATGGGATTTGGTGCATGATTGATTTGGATGTTTGATCGACAAAATATATGATTGTTGTAATGAAAGTGTATTGATTTGGTCGGTAAGTTTGTGATGCAGGGTTTCCAGTAAAAGAGTTTTAATTAGGCTTCTAGTAAAAGAGTTTTAATTAGACTCGTGATGGAAAATCCTAATGGTCCTTTAAGGTTCTGATCAGAATTTACATCATTCCTGTGGGATTTGTTTGTTGAATGACTACTTAGGATTCCCATTCATAGTGAATCAACTATCATTATCAGGTTTGTGTTGCGCCGATTAACTGTATGGTATAAGGAAGTTTAAAATTGATTAGTTATGATGATTCATGTCAATCTAAAAAACAGTATCTTGTGTAACTGATTTCAAATCTTTATTCTTGAGACTTCAATAGGATGTTGTTTCAATTAGTTTTACTTCTTATTCAAAAGGAATCACTAGTGCTAACCATAAACAGTAACCATTAGCTATTAATTTTCCTTAATCAATCCATTAAAATTAAATCGCGAGATGTGTCATACACCCATCACTAGAGCAACGCAAATTTGGTGCTATTAAGTTAAGAGCCTGACGGCGTTTACTAAAACGGCTTTGGGCCCCACGTCGCTCATGTGTAGGACATCCATCAAATAAGAATCGCAAAAACTATGTTATTAAGTTAAGAGCCGTTAGAAACAAGGTCGCACATTATTTTGAGTGTCGTTAGTCAATCTCACTGGAGTCTCGTATTCAGTGCTACTTTTTTCTAGGAAAATTGCTGACATTTCGCAAATGAGTCGCACATGTGACGCGTATTCAGTGGTATTTTGTAAGATAAAAGAGTAAATATGTAGGTGGAAAAAACCCTCGATTTTGATTGGTTGACCAAAGAAAATTGTTTGATCTGAGTGCTGATGTGACTCAATAATGTTGTAGAAAGTGGTAGTAAGGTTGTCGTTCACTCGGACTTGATGAAATCGATTCTAGGATTTAATAAAGAAAAATAATAAATATAAAGAATATATACAATTTATGTCACAAGATGGAGAGATTCTTGGGACTCGGGATTCCACCAATTCTTACATTCATGCGGTTCATCTATTAATTAGGACAATTAAGGCTCATAAAGTAACAAACATCGACTCTAATTCTTTGCCAAGGTAGATTTCATAAAGAATTATATGTAACTCACAAGCATGGCGCATCTAAAGTACCTAAGACTAAGCATGCGACATCTAACGAATTCACAAATAATCAATAAAAATCATAAATCAATTATAATAGTGCAAATAGTCATAAAGGAATTAAATAGAATTACCACATGGGTGCAAAAAACTTCCTCCGTCGTCCCTGTGATGGGTTCTAGCTCATCATGTTGGAAACACGCTCAAAATCCATTTTTATTGCTCAAAGGAGGTGTACAAATGATGAAATGGAGAAAATGATAAAATCGGGTGTTTGCAACGATTATAAGTGTTGCAAACACTGTTACAAAGAAGGTTAAAACCGTTCACGCTTTTAAGTCTCGCTCCGTATTGCGACCCACGCCTAAGTGTCGTTGTCACTTTGTTGATAAACGAATGTCTTGAAGTGTAATGTTCTTCGTGTTCTTCCTTCACGCAGCAGAAACTCGATTTTTCGGCTCTTGTGGTTGCTCCAAACTCTCTCTAACTCTCCATCCCCCTCTCTGCTACCCTAAGAACCTTTTTATACTCAATAGTGACGAGAATATTTCCTCATAATTCCAAAATATCTCCGTATTAATAAAAAATATTTTTCACGGGATAATTTCCTTTTCTTGATTCTTCACGCGTCTGCAGCTGTCGAGTCTTCCTTATTTGATCCCTCCACGCTTATTCAGAGACAAATATCTATCCAACACGAGCAAAACTTGTTTAACCACGCTGAAATCCCGAGTATCTCTCCTCCCGTCCGTGCTGCCCTGTTTTTCTTCTCGCGACAATTCCATCCAAAACTGGTCGAACAAAAGTCCTATACCAGCCATGTTAGGTCAAATGGAAGCTACCCAGACAATATCAGCCATTTAGTCTCACGGGAAAGGCTTCAAAATCGCATCCCTAATTCTGGTTCTTTGAAACCAAATTTTCCCGCCAAAACCAGGATTTGAAATGGAGAAGAAGGTTACCCCTTATCCAATAGATGGGGGGTGCGAATATCAATTGGGTGCCCCTTAGTAATTGGGTTACCCCTTATCCAAAGTGGGAGTCCGAATATCAAATGTCCTCCGGGGGTGTTCCGCGCAACTTTTCGAGCCGAATTTTCCAAAAAATATTTATTTCCAAAAATACCTAAAAATACATAAAAACACAATATTAGTACAAAAATCGAGTTCCAACAATACCAAAGATCGAGGACAATTCGGACACAAAAAATGTGTCTATCAAATACCCCCAAACTTATTATTTGCTAGTCCTCGAGCAAATTTATTCTAGAAAATAAAAATCATTTGAACCCCTAGGTGGCCCTAGAGGCGGAGTGTTGTCTCCGGAGGGTTTACCAGAGGTGTACCCACAAAACCTTTACTCCAGAGGAAGTTGAAGAAACACATCAATTGAGGGGAGTAGAAGGAGGAATAATTCATGGAGAGGAGGAGAATGAAACACTAGAAACATTAAGGCAAAGGATATTTGAAGAAAGGAGATTAGAAGCAGAAGAACGTGCAAATTTAACACGACAAAACCATGAATTAAGAATGGAAAATATAAGATTACAAAATATAAGATCGAGAAGCACTACAAGATCAAATTCAAGATCAATTAGAAAAGAAGCAAGACAAGGTTCGTTTAGAGTAGGTATTGTTGAGAACATTCAAGAAGATATACAAAATCCTGGTGATGGACATCGTGAAGAGAGAGAAATAACTGAAGATCGTTACATCCAGCGTGGTGAAAATTATCGTGTTGAACAAAACAATAGATATCATGGGAATGAGCAACGTCAAGAAAGAAATAACCAAGATGGCGAAGAAAACCGAAAGAAATAATCAACAAACAGTTGAGGATGAGATTGAGAGGCGAAATGCCGAACAAACACGTATATCTTGCGAAAGAGAAAGAATGAGGGAGGAAATTGAAGAACAAGAATTTCAGGAGGCTATACGCCAGAAAAATCATGATAACCGGGAGAGAAGGTGCGAACAACACCACAACAATGGTAATATTAATGAAGAAGTAGATAGAACACAAGGGAGAATTGAAAGGAGAGAAAGAGAAGTGGCGAGGAATGAACCAGGACGCAGAGGAGAAGATGAAAGGCGCAATCATGTGCGAATACACGGAAGGGGTGAAAGAGAAGATCGCAGAAGAAGGCGAGAAGAAGGGGATGAGGAGGAAATATAAAATCTCGCAAGGCAAGATAGACATGAACGTAGGAGAAGAGAAGTAAGGTTAAAGAGACCAATGGACCAAGGGTCAATCGCGAATGAAGAAATTTTAAGAGAATTGGCAGAGATGAGGTGAATGGTCAATAACAGAAGAGAAGGAGGTAGGAGACAATTGGATGAAGCAATAGAGGAAGATGTGAAGACGCTATTTAAACAAGAAGTACAATTAAGGGGGATACCGCCAAAATGTAATTTGCCTGTATTAACCAGCATCTTCGATGGGACAACTTGTTCCGTTCAACATATCAAAGCTTACGTGAGATGCATGCTGCAATGTGAAAACCATGACGCTGTGTTGTGCAAATACTTTGCATCAAGCTTGACGGGAGAGGCGTTAAAATGGTTTGAAGGACTGCCCAAAGATACCATAACATCTTTCAATCAATTACAAACGGTGTTCTTAGGAGCCTATATAAGTAACAACTCAATGCGTCCAGGCATTGAAGATGTATTTGGATTGAAACAAAGAGTTGGCGAAAGTTTGAAGCATTTAACTATGAGGTGGAAGACAATGTGTAGTAACATGGCTGGCAGTGTGGATGAAAGATACCTTATTTTGTCATTCATTAATGCAATGTTCGCAACAAATTTGTTGTATGTTCAAATATTTAGAATCAAGAATACTATCACAATGACTGAGTTGCGAGAGTTCTAAGAGGAATACATTGCTCTAGAAGAAAAACAAAGTGAGATGGAGTCGTACCCAGTTGCGAACACAAGTTCAAAGACTGTGAATGCAAGCCTGTAGCCAAAATTAACAAACACAATGGCGAACGCTTCGCAAGATCCACAAGGAAAGATGGTGATCAAAAGTCAACAAAAGTTGGTTGCGATGGGAAGTCGTAATCAAGAAGAGTTCGAGAAAGAGAGGAGATTCTATAATCGTGGCGGAAATAACAAGATCCAGAGATTTGATCAACCCCAAGAAGCATATGGATGACAGAAGAACAACTATCAAAGGGGACAAGGATCTCACAGGGTAGTATGGGAAGAAATAATAATTCCTCCCCTAAATGCTAGTGAGGAAAAGATATGGGAAGCCATAATTTTGATGGAAAATATCCCATCACCTTGGAACATGGGGAAGGAGCCACCACCGACTTACAGAAGTCAGGGATTCTGTTCATACCATCACTTCCATGGACATTCGACAAATGATTGAAGAAATATAAAGAGAATTATCCTTAGAATGATAGACCAAGGCAAGTTGAACCACTTTCTGATAAGACAACCACAACCTTTACCATTACCACCACCACTAGAAGATCAAAGAGCAAATGCAGCAAAAAGAGAAGATACATTCTTAATTGAAGTCGGATCAAAAGCAAAAAACCTATTCTGCAATTCTATCGTACACTCATACAAAATAATAGAGTATTTTCATGATAATGTTACGAAAGGTAGTATTCGCAAGAGATGTTGATGGTAGAGAAATTATGAATATTGGGAAAGTATCGCCATTAAAAGAATGACAGAAACAGCTTATTTCCTTTACAACAGAGGAGATTTCTGAAGGAGGAGAAATGCATGATAATCCTTTGGTGGTAAAGTTAGACATCAACCCGAAACCAAGTGATGATGAAGCTGAGGATTCATGGGCGATCAATAGAATATTGATTGATACTGGAAGTTCTGTAAATATTCTATTTTATCATACTTACAAAACTATGGGGGGAAAAGATGAGGATTTGATACCTTCGACTTACAAGACTTATGGCCTTAATAGTACTGCGAACAAACCTAAGGGAGAGATTACCATGCGAATTCCTTTGAAGGGGCTATCTTCCGAAATTCTGTTCTGTGTTGTTGATGTAGAGTCACCATACAACGCGCTGATTAGTCGACCTTGGCTGCATGGAATTCTGGGAGTAGCCTCAACCTTTTATCAATGCATTAAGTTTCCTCATCCTAGCGGTGTTGGAATTATAAGAGGAGATTGGGTTGAAAGGAGAAAATGTCATGCAATTGATGTAGAGAAATGTGAAGAGAGAGTAACTAAAAAGATCAACTGGAAGCACAATGTCAGAGAAAAGCAAAGAGGCGAACGATTGATGGTAGAAGCAGTGGAACATGGAAGAGAAGGGATTGTTGCGAAAGCGATGATTATTGAAAGTGAGAATCGGCGAGTATTTCGCAAAGGAGAGTTGGTATTACTTTTACAACCCACTTTTCAGAGGGATGATGGAGATGATTGTGCGAACAGATGGGAAGGTCCTTATACAATAACAAAGGTACTTAAAGAAGGAAAGTATGAACTAGAAGGAATGAAAACTGCAGTGTATAACGAGAAGTATCTGTGAAAATATGGTATAAGTGATAGTGACAGCACAAAACAAGGAAAGAATATTCTGCGAAGCGAGATCATCAATAGTGTGCGAGAACTCAAAGAAGCAAAAACACAAGGTAACAAAGGTAAGAAACTTAAAATGTGAAATGAGTATGAAAGTGGTGAAATTGAGCAGAGAAAGAAACAAGTTGAATGCAAAAGATTTATTCGAAAAGTATCTTTTACTGATTAAAGAAAACAAAATTAAAAAATTGCAGCAATGAGAATGAAGACATGCGATAATTTCGCAGAGATTATACTCATAGAATGAAGATGTGCGATAATTTCGCAGAATTTATGATGTTAACAAAAGAAAATATAAGAATAAACAAAAAAGACAGAGGCACCCAACTTTGGCGTACACCCTAGTTTGCGAATCAAATTTCGCAAGAGGCAAATGTAAGACCTAAAGTGCGTCATTGAAGGGGAGAACCTATTTACATGTCTTAGGGAAAGGTTACACCGCCCCGGAACTTGGGTCATGGAGACTTGGGGTTATTAAACCCATCCAGGAGAGGCTCCTTGGATTCTCAGCTTAAGATTATGACTTAGGTTGGGCGACTAAGGTACGAAGGTCTCTCCTAAGGAGTGCAGAACTCGATCAAGGCGCCGAGGTACACGGTTGAGCCAAGAGTGCCTGGGGCATTTGAAGCATACCTGGCCATTCTTGGCAAGCCTTGGCTATGATGCACTCGGCCCGAAGAAAACCCCACCTAGGGTGCAGTCTTGTAACCATGAGCCATATCGGCGAAGGGATAAGAGGCTGCGAAAACAACTGGTTGTTGTTAAGACCGGATGGGAGGAGCCAACCTTGTATGGTAGAGGTACGCCTCCTTGAAGGGAAACCAGGGGGATGATAAGGGCGGCACCCTCCATTAGAGAGCTGATAAGTGTCAAAGACGCAAATGTCATGAGGCTTTTTGCTCACGGTAGTATTAAGGCTTGTCATATTTTTGCAAAGATCCCACAGAGGCAAAAATACTAGAGAAAGATAATACGAGATCAATGGGTCAATGCACGAAAGTGTAATGACGTCCTGCGATTTCGTCGCAAGACGGCAATGTCATGGGGATTTATTTCGCAAGAACATTTAGGCCTGTCATATTGTTGCATGAAAAATATCCTACTGAGGAAATAATACAAGAAAATGATAAGACAAGATCAATGGGTCATTACATGAAAATGTAAAGACGTCCTGCGATTTTGTCGCAAATACAAAAAGTGGCAAAGTAAGACCTTTACTTAGGAAGGCAAAATAAGACCACATAACAGAATAATATTGAATGGAATCTTGGAAAATCCCAGGATATATCTAATAGTGAATTCACAATAGCGAGATTTTACAGGAAAATGCGAACAAGACTGCGAATATGACGCACAGAATCCCGTGCAACGTTGCGGCATGATTAATCTCTCATTTGAAAACAAATAACAGAGGCGAGTATGGGAATGCTTAACAGAGGCAAATGTTATTTGCTTCCACCTGATAGATTAATGCATATATGTTGATTATATATTGGTTACTAATCTTTGATTGTTGTTGCGAACAAGAGTTTCTTTTGTAACATGTGCAGATAAAACAAAAGAAATAGAACTTATATTAAGAGATTTTGGAAACTGAAGGAGTTCGCAGTGACAAATTTACATAAAGATCAAAAAATAAAGGATATACAAGTGTCACAAAAAGGAGAAAGGATAATGAAGAAAAGAACAATTATTCCTCGTTCGACTCTTCTTCTTCCTCATCAGTCTCTTCTTCAATTTATTGTTCCTCACTATCGTCACTATCCTAAATGTCTGGAAGTGATGCATTTGGAGGAATTTCATCCAAGAGGCAAGGATATATAGAATGGGAAATGTTGTTATCATCACAGACCTTCATGATAGTCTGATTGCGAAAATGAAGAGTGTCATTCTGGAAGTTGTCGATGGTGAGCTTTAATTGATTCTTGAGCCGATGGCATTTATCATTGAGAGCAGATAAATATTCTGCGAGTTTCACTTTTTCTGCTTCAATAGATTTAGATTGAGTCTCCAATTCTTCAATTCTTTTGTGAAAATTCTTCTCAGACTCTGCGAATATACAATAACATATCAATAACTCAAGCGAAGTTTATGAAAAAGAATAACCAGCAAGAAAGTAAAGTTAACAACCTTTTCTGTTAGAGATCATGTCTTTGATCAAGGTTGAATGATCAGCTTGGAGACTAACATTTACACCTAAATTATTTCTTGCATCATCTAAGATTTTCGCAGCCCAAGCGAACTCATCATCATTAGTTATAAGAAGACGATAACGAACTTGATTTTCTCTTTCGAAAAAAATGGAATTCTTACGGTTAACTTCATCTCGCTCAAGTTGAATTTCGAGAAGGGTTTTGTGGAATTTTTATAAAGCTTGAGCACCCTGCCTAGTGATGCGATCTTTATCATGTATAAGATCACTGATCTTAACTATTAACTTGTTAATCTCATCTTTGGAGTCAAGGTTGCGGCGTTTCAAATTGTGATCTATTTTCAAACTGCTTCTATGGTCAATTTCTAAAAGACGGAATTTAGATCTGATCTCATTTAAGGAAAGAAAATCTATTTTGTCATTGGTATAACTGTCTAAAGATGTATTAAGACGTTCGAGAAGGGTATCATCAACCATAGAATGGGGAAAGGTGCGAAGAAATGTGGCTTCATCAGAAAGACCGTAAATGTCTGCAAAAATAATTAATCGAATAAGGGAAAACAATGGAAAAAATATTAGAGGAAAAGAAGAAATACTACTTACAATAAAGTTGGTCATTCGCCTGTTGAAGACTGGATATTTTATTTTTTTGAGTGGAGGAATCTATTTCTAACTATTTGTTCTTCTTGCGAAGTTCAGCAAATTCAGCTTCTAATTCTTCATTTTTGCTGCGAGAATCCTCTGCAATCTTGTTAAGCTTGGAGTTCTTCTTCTCAAAGTTTTCACGCTTCTTAACTAAGTCAGAGGCAACTTCATAAGAAGCTTTTCCATCCTGCGAAAGAATAAAAAGAAAAGTCAAAACAAGATATAAATTTTAAAGTAATGAAGGTTTACCAGAATACCAAGCGAGTTTAAGAAACTTGGAGTAACTGATCTAGAAACACCACGAAGGGATTCGTTATCATCTAAAAGAGGGGCGTCACAGATTCTCGCAAGCGCCCGACAAGTATTAGTTAAAGAAACATTGCATATTCCTTGTAGTGAATCAGAGAATATGCCGAATAATTGAGCCATAGATGATTCAGGTGAAGAATCTTCCTTTGCGAAAGAGGCCTCAACTTCTTCATCCATGCTTTCATTTGATTGAAGATTTGCAGGAGAGGGAGAGCGAACTCTTCATTTCTTTGAAGGTGGGATGGTTGATTGCTCCTTGCGAAGAATGCCTTTATTCTTTCCTTTAGTTTTCGCAACCTTGATAGGTTCTTCAGCTTCTTGAACAACTCTAATTTCATCCTGCATACACGAATGAAGATAAGAAATAGAGGCAAAAATATTGTTAAAATAAAACAAAAGAGTATTGCTTACTTCATCCGTGATTGCAAGTAATGTCAAGTAAAACGCTTGCTTTCCCAGTTTGTTGTAGTATTTTGTCAGCTTCGCAACCTAAAAATTTCGCAAGATAAGAAAAGAATGAAGTAGGAACAAATGGAGAGTCATACACTGAGAGAAATTTGGAAGAATACCTCTGTTTCCTTTTTGGGCCAGTTAAATACCCAAGGTTGGTACGTAGCGAGATTTTCGGGTAGCACGTTGGAACCAGAAATGTAAGGTCCCTTCAGAGTCAATGTAAAGACGCACCATTTGTCATCTTTTGATTGACGTGGAGTTTTATTAGTACCAGAATGCCAGTCAATATCTTGCATTAACACTTTTTCGCTGGCAATATTCTCTTTCTTCTTCAAACGAACTCCCCAGCGAGTACTTTCCTTCTTCATCAGCGGCGGAGCTACATGCAACTTGTGAGTGGCCATGGCCACCCCAAGATTATGAAAATTAAGTAGGAATACATGTATTCAGTCCTAGATTTTTTGAGTTTATATTACGTGGCCTCTCCAAGAAATTCTTATCAATCAATTAGTTAATGGATCCTAATTCCTAAATCTAGAGGGACTACAAATCTATAATTAAGCTATTGAAAGCCCCCATGACATACAACAACAGAAGCACCAGCAACTCTGACTTCTTCTCCGCTACCACCAAGAGCTGTACCTCCTAAGGTATATAGTGTCCACCATAATCTTTCGAGTACTGCAATTTAACTTGAAGAACTGGTAAAATTATGCACATCGAAAGGTAATCGCCGAAACATTTAGCTTACCTTCGATTATGGATGATTTTCGTGATCTAAAAGTGCGGCGCCCGATCTTATTTCGTTATATTTAGAATATTTTTATCTTCTTAAGTTCATTGATAATACATTTGGTTCTTACTTAAAAAAAAATAAAAAATCGCTATAAGTTAGAATTTTATATGGCCCCTCGAACATTTAAATCCTGGCTCCGCCGCTGTTCTTCATAGTAATTACTTCGTAATTCTCAAAGAAACTCTCCACAGTATATTTCTCAGGGATGATTTCTAGATCAGCGAATTTAGGATCTCTAAGCTTCGGAGGATAAAGAGACCCCAAGCTTGCACCGCGATGGGCAAACTCAAGCACAAGTCGAATGCAGTCTCCACACAGTTGATAGATGGCTCGCAAAAAGTTCGCATGGGAAAGGATCTCATAAAACAAAGGAAAATCAGGGTTATAAAGAGGGATAGGGAGACCACCAAGAAGTTGACCAAGCGAGATTATGATTTCTTCATTGTTGCATTGATGATCAGAAAATAACTTAGCAGAAAGAATGGACTTAGGGCCATGATCAGGAATGGTGGATAATGTAAAACCTCTTTCTTTAAAGTCTTTTTGAATTTCATCAAATTCACTGTCATATTTACGACCACTTGGAGGCATTTTGGAGTATGGGAATGGAGAAAAAGAAAATATCAAAAAAGGAGAAGAAATTAAACATTTTTTTTTTGCAGTAGCAGAAGCGGAACTTGCGGAAGAACAATGAAGAAAAGTTGTAGAGAAAATGAAAGGAAAAGTGAAAAGAAAGCAAAAGAAGACAAAAAAGGATATATATAGAGAGAAGGAAATGAGAAGATAAACTCAATAATGCGAAGAGGTGACGTGAACGGTTAAGAAGTGACGGTTACGAAAGATGTGTCAAAAAATAAATGGTAAAAGAAACACGTATAACTTGTTTCGCATGAATCACGGAAGGTTGTCGGTGGAAAGAAATAAGGAAAAGTGAGCGGCTGCAGCATTTAGAAATAGAAGTTCTCATATAATTCTCTACTTCGCATAGAAGACATGAGAAGAGGCAAAATGTAGGAGCAGAATCTCACAACAGTTATGTCTCAGCGAAGTTGTAACTAAAAGATGTTTGCGAAGGCCATCGCAAAGTGTTAGAAGAATGATGTAGCGAATGCCGTCAGCCTAATCATGAGGAAAGTGTGAAGACTTTGCGAGATTGAAATTAACTTGCGAAATAAACCCTTGTAAGCTTGCGAGAATGACACACTATCCGAAAATAAAGGTTGGCTTACCTGTCATCCACTATGTAATATCCTATATAAAGGACCAAGCAAAGCTGAGATAGGAGAGGTCTTTTTGAGAGAAGTTTTAGAGAGAAAGTCTAGAGCTATTTTGATTTCCTTGTACTCTCATTATTGTAAGATTTCTTCAGAAAAATAAATAATACTTTGATAATTGATCATGAAGTTGGATTAGATCATTGTGCAATCTTGTAGGGGGTGTGGTTGTAGGAAATCCTACAACCTATGTTGTAAAAGGCGAGCGCCTTTGGCGCTTAAGCGCCAAAGGTGCACTAGGCGCAAGGCTGGCACTGGAAAAAAAAGCGCCTGTGCGCCAAATTATACCCAATTTTTTTTTTTCTAAAAAAAGGCCCTGCTGGGTGCCTTAGGCGCCAAAGGCGCTAGGCGCCAGGCTTGGCGCCTCGCCTTGCCTAGCGCCTTTTACAACATAGCCTACAACTACATGTTTCTTCTGAATTGAAACGATTGGTGAACAAACATTAACTTGTCTATTCGATAAGTGTACAATCACTTGGGTTTGCCGCCTAACAAAACATTGTTTGGCCAAGTGGGTAATCACAATAATATCCTGATGTTGTATATATCTTGCATGTAGCCCTACCTTCTGAGAGAGCTCTTACAACTATAAATGGCTCTCTCATTACAGCTATCAATGTTATATATCTTGCATGTAGGAGATTATTAAGTGTCCAGACATGTTTAATTGTCAGAGCTAATTAATATCCTTATCAATATGGTCTTTGGACTTATAAAGACGAGGAACTTATCCAAATTTGATTTATGCAAATTAATTAAGACTATGAATAGCCAGAATACTTCTTTTGTCACAGTGTTCTAGATGTACAAATTAGCCTTCAATGCATGTACTACATGAGCTTTGTCATGATTAAAGACATCTAACTAAGAGTACCAACCATTTCTTATTGGAACTAATTAAAATATAACCACCAGTAGCTTGACCAATTTAAGTTGTTTAATGATTCAATTACTGACAGACTGAGGAAGAAAATGTCCGTATTTTATTTCCATTTCAGGTTGGAGAAAGCTTGGCGAAGCATTCGTTTATGAGTATACTTAATTATGAGTCTGACAATTTATGGATCCTAAATAAATTAGTATGAGAACTATATACAACATGAATACTTAATTAAAGATCGATATGCAAGCGAAGAATTACTATCATTTGATTGACTAACAGTATATACAATTTCTAACTGAATTTGGTATTTCAATATCATCAATTTGTACAAGATATTAACACGACCCTACATTACAAAATTGTGGAGAAGGTTTCTCTGCTTGATTACAAGTCCCTCAATTGGGATGTAAGATTCATAAACGTTTCTTCGCTACAAAGAATCGTAACACCTCCCATTGGGTAATCAAATCCAAATTCTTCCCCTGCTTGGTTTAGGAGTTCCTGGACACAAGTATGGTTCAAATATGATATTGGAACTACAAATCTCTTCTTGATCACCATCTCATCATTCTTTCCTTTCGAAGAAGATCGTCGTAGAATTTTTGAAGCCAAATTGAAACCCATATCTTCTGCTTAAAAGAGAACTAGGAAAATCAGATTATCTGGACGTACACTTAATCAAAACGATGTCAGAGAAAGAGGTTTAAGATGTGAGAATTTAGCTGTTTTGGTTGTATAATTTCTTGAATGTGTTTTTACGTGTATATATAGTTGAGATGGTAGATAGTCGAAGAGACAATTAGTTTGGTGGGGATGGGAGAAGAAAATTTGTGTATGTGGTGGGTTCGTAGATCATTATGTACTATCACATGGTTCGGTTCCTTATACTTAAGATGATTGTTTGTTTGTTTGTTTGCTTCCAAAGAAATATGGCCGCTTATCCCCTACCATTACGTAAGAAATCTAACAGGAGCTGGACAATAATGTAATCTGGTTATCTATAGACTTCAGTTTTCAACACTATGTTTAGATTGAATTTTTGTTGTTAAGTGGTTGAAACACACAATGGCTTCAATACGGCCATTGTGTGTAAATCTTATGATTCATATCTCGTTAATCACATGAGTTTGTTTCCTCGCTAATAATGAAGTTTCTTTATTTTCATGAACTGCGTAACATAAGTACTAGTACTCTTGTGGCTTCAATACGGCCTACCATTAATTTAATTGGTGAGAGACCTTAAACCACCACATGCTCCATATCCAGCATACACCAACTCAGTCAGGGGTCCATTAGCTTTTCTTCTTGAGAGCTTGGCCAAACATTCCATCATCAGCGTTTAGGATTAGCATTAGTTCTCACTTGGCAAGTACGCCAGAACAATGGTTGCCTTTTCTTCTCTATATACGAAATTCTAATCTCACAGCACATCTGTACTAGTCTCATTAAAAATCGCATAAACATAATTGAAGACTTTGAAGTTATCAAATATAATTTGTCATCTAACCCCTGTGGTCAATTGGGTAGATCGCAATTTTTTATGCAACGAAAAATGTATCGGTAGTGAACTTAATGATCTAAACCATAAGGGACACTGGATTTGTTATACTGGTTATTTTTGATCCGCAAAGATAAGGAATTAATTAAAGAATTAAGAAGCATAGCCCAAAGAGAAAAAGAAGGGAAAAAGCTAGCCCTAGTAAAGGTCATCAGCCTTGATTCCATAATGATCACTTCAGGAGATCTTTCCCTGTTGTTGAAAGTCCTTTCATATCTTTCAAGCCATACTTTCGTGTTCAGGGGTTGCATATACAGTATATACACTCTATGTCGACATTTTATGGACAATTTTAAACTGCATATGATCACTTAATTAAAAATGTTGAAGGGAAGAATAACCATCTATTCAGTTGAAATGTATAAATTAGTACTATTTTTTGTATTTCACTTGGTATTATCAATATGTACAAGAGATTACATGACCCTACATTACAAAATCGTGAGAGATTTTCTCTGCACTTAATTAAAAGTCATTTAATTGAGACGTAAGATTCATAAATGTTTCTTCGCTACAAGGAATTGTAACACCTCCCATTGGATAATCAAACCCAAATTCTTCCCCTGCTTGGTTTAGGAGTTCCTGGACACAAGTATGATTCAAATATGATGTTGGAACTACAAATCACTTCTTGAATTGAGTCTCTCCAACGTAAACTGCAAAATGTCCTTTGGGGATCACCATCTCATCATTCTTTCCTTTAGAAAATGATCGTCGGAGAATTTTTGAAGGTAAAGTGAAACCCATTTCTTTTGCTAGAAGATTAAGAGAAAGGTAGATGAAGACTTTGTGGATGTACACTTGATTGAACAATGTTAGAGAGAGTTTAAGATGTGAATACTTTATCGTTTTGGTTGTTTGAGTATATATAGAGGAGATGATGAACAGCAGTAGAGGCCATTAGATTGGTCGAGGTGCCTACCAAAGAGTTAAGGTGGAAATGAGAAGAAAGATTTTAGCATGTGGTGGCGGGCTCATAGATCATATGTTATGTATACTATCACATGGCTTGGTTGCTCATACTTAAGATAATTGTTTGTTTGTTTGCTTGCTTGCAGGCTTACAAGAATTAGTGGTATGCTTTTACTCACTGTGTTCTAGCTATGTAGCAAAGAAATACGACCACTTATTTGGTTGTCTGCCAAATCTAACCTAATAGCTAAGGACTTCTAAAAAGAGTGAATAGTTTTTGTTGCTAGGTTGTTAAAGCACACGATGGCCTAGTGGAGTACAACTTGAAATAAGCACAATTCTCTATTTTCATGTACTGGGTAAAAGAAGTTGTACTCTGTGGTTTCAATATTATAAGATGCGATCACAAGTTTCAATGTTATCTTGTCTTCTTGAGATTACTGATCACACAGGTACAAAAATGTTATATGTTGGTGGTGGTGATGTGAGTGAACTTTTCAAGTATAAAGTGACTAACCACCACCATCATCATTTATGTGGCCTACCTCAATGGCTTATATCTTGTTAATTTATATCGGTCAAACCCTTCCTCGGCAATCTCAAACCGCCAAAAGTTGGCAGAAAATCTTGAGAACTTAACACTTGGTTTGAGATTGTTGAAAAATCCCCATCACCATTTGCTGCTTGTGTAATTCAGAGGAAGAGGCTGTGTACCACTTTTTGCTAAATTGCAGAGTCACAAGAGAACTGTGGGATTACTTTATAGCAGATTATGACTCTCAACGTGTCCATAAAAATGCTCTTCATAACCCAATAGAAGTCCTGGACTGCTCCAAAATGAAGGAAGTCAAGGAAAGATATAGTAGAAGAATGGCTAACAAGAGGCCAAATGATATGTATACTTTAATAAGCTGTTTGGGGAGTTTCATGGTCGATTCTGTCCGGTTTGTTTCTTTTCTAATTTAGTAATTTTGAGTTTGGGTGATACGAGTATACTTAATTATGAGTCTGACAATTTTTTTTTTTTTTTTTTGATCGAAAGAGAAGATTTAAAAAAAGAATAAGAATGTACTGACTTTTTCTACCAAAAGAGTAGATGAAAGAAAGAAAAACAAAACAATTGAGCAAGAGATTACATAAAGATAGAGTCCCATGTAGAAAGCACTCAACTTTAGAAGTTCAAATGAACACGGTTACTCTGCTGTTGCCCGATAAAACAGAGGATTTAGCATCTTGAATCAAGTCATCATCAGTTTTGTATAGGTACTTATCCTCAAAACGCCTGCAATTTCTTTCCCTCCAAATGGTATTAACAATCGCCACAGGAATTAAGCCCCATATATAATTTCCAGTACTTGAAAAGAGTTTATGATGCCACATTTATGCTAAATTTTTCATCGATCTAAGTGTTGATGGTGGTTTTTAAACAAGGGGTAAAATCGTAAAACCCCATGACCTAGTGTTACCCGCAACACGTTAACTAAGAGCATTTAACTCAGGTGTAAATAATTAATAGGGGTATTTTTTCAAAATACCAGATTAGGGTTTCGACACGTAACCCTAATTCCAAAACTAAGTCAAGCATCACAGCACCGCTACAACAATGCCAAAACCAAGCCGCATATCGCGCACCATGGCAACAATGCCAAACCAAGCCGCATACCGCGCACCATGGCAAAAGGGCCAAACCAAGCCGATATCGCCAACCATGGCAACAATGCCAAACCAAGCCGCATGCTGCGCACCATGGCAACAATGCCAAACCAAGCCGCATACTGCGCACCATGGCAACAATGCCAAACCAAGCCGCACCCTGCGCACCATGGCAATAATGCCAAACCAAGCCGCACCACTCGCGCACCATGGCAACAATGCCAAACCAAGCCGCATCTCGCGCACCATGGCAACAATGCCAAACCAAGCCGCACCGCCGCACCATGGAAACAATGCCAAACCAAGCCGCATATCGCGCACCATGGCAACAATGCCAAACCAAGCCGCACCTGCGCACCATGGCAACAATGCCAAACCAAGCCGCACCCCGCGCACCATGGAAACAATGCCAAACCAAGCCGCACCCTCGCGCACCATGGCGACAATGCCAAACCAAGCCGCATATCATGCGCACCATGGCAACAATGCCAAACCAGGCCACACCCTGCGCACCATGACAACAATGCCAAATCTCCAAGCCGCTATGCCTTTGGCCCACGCCAAATATAGCGCCCTAGGTTTGCAAGACTTGCAACTAGGTCAACATGGCCGCACGTGCCATTGGCACATGCCAACACGTGTCGCAAGCCATATTTTCAAGCCGCTATGCCTTTGGCCCACGCCAAACATAGCGTCCTAGGTTTGCAAGACTTGCAACTAGGTCAACATGGCTGCACGTGCCATTGGCACATGCCAACACGTGTCGCAAGCCATATTTCCAAGCCGCTATGCCTTTGGCCCACGCCAAATATAGCGCCCTAGGTTTGCAAGACTTGCAACTAGGTCAACATGGCCGCACGTGCCATTGGCACATGCCAACACGTGTCGCAAGCCATATTTCCAAGCCGCTATGCCTTTGGCCCACGCCAAACATAGCGCCCTAGGTTTGCAAGACTTGCAACTAGGTCAACATGGCTGCACGTGCCATTGGCATATGCCAACACGTGTCGCAAGCCATATTTCCAAGCCGCTATGCCTTTGGCCCATGCCAAATATGGCGCCCTAGGTTTGCAAGACTTGCAACTAGGTCAACATGGCTACACGTGCCATTGGCACATGCCAACACGTGTCGCAAGCCATATTTCCAAGCCGTTATGCCTTTGGCCCACGCCAAATATAGCGCCCTAGGTTTGCAAGACTTGCAACTAGGTCAACATGGCCGCACGTGCCATTGGAACATGCCAACACATGTCGCAAGCCATATTTCCAAGCCGCTATGCCTTTGGCCCACGCCAAACATAGCGCCCTAGGTTTGCAAGACTTGCAACTAGGTCAACATGGCTGCACGTGCCATTGGCACATGCCAACCCGTGTCGCAAGCCATATTCCCAAGCCGCTATGCCTTTGGCCCATGCCAAATATAGCGCCCTAGGTTTGCAAGACTTGCAACTAGGTCAACATGGCTACACGTGCCATTGGCACATGCCAACACGTGTCGCAAGCCATATTTCCAAGCCGCTATGCCTTTGGCCCACGCCAAATATAGCGCCCTAGGTTTGCAAGACTTGCAACTAGGTCAACATGGCCGCACGTGCCATTGGCACATGCCAACACGTGTCGCAAGCCATATTTCCAAGCCGCTATGCCTTTGGCCCACGCCAAACATAGCGCCCTAGGTTTGCAAGACTTGCAACTAGGTCAACATGGCTGCACGTGCCATTGGCACATGCCAACACGTGTCGCAAGCCATATTTCCAAGCCGTTATGCCTTTGGCCCACGCCAAATATAGCGCCCTAGGTTTGCAAGACTTGCAACTAGGTCAACATGGCCGCACGTGCCATTGGCACATGCCAACACGTGTCGAAAGCCATATTTCCAAGCCGCTATGCCTTTGGCCCACGCCAAACATAGCGCCCTAGGCTTGCAAGACTTGCAACTAGGTCAACATGGCCGCACGAGCCATTGGCACATGCCAACACGTATCGCAAGCCATGTTTCCAAGCCGCTATGCCATTGGCCCACGCCAATATAGCGCCCTAGGCTCGCAAGACTTGCAACTAGGTCAACGTTTCCGCACATGCCATTGGCACATGCCAAACACACACGCTGGTAACCTAACTTGCAAACCGTGCAACCTACCACCAAGGCATTCCGCACATGCCATTGGCACATGCCCAACACACACGTTGGTAGCCTAACTTGCAAACCGGGCAACCTACCACCAAGGCATTCCGCACATGCCATTGGCACATGCACACGCGCCACTAGCAGCGCCACTTGCACTCAAGATGCAACCAACACTCGAGACATCGACACAAACTGGGGGGATGCTTCTTTAGGGTTTTGGTTTGGCGGTCACAGTATGCAGCGTACACTACGCTCACATTAAGAAAGCGTGAAAAGGAATAAAGCGGTCAAATAAAAGAGGAAATAATGGTGAAAACGTTTTCACCCATTAAACCATGCGGTTACCACCTCCTCCCATTATTTCACCCTTTACTCTCTTCCTTCATGAGGCCAGTGGTACGTTTCAATCTCGACTTGTATAAATAGGTCTTACCTATTTCCACCGCACAACAAGTCTCGGTCGGGAGAAAAATACTACACTCTCGTAAAGGCAACTTTGCAAGCTCTCCCAAAAAGCTTTCATCTCTTGCAAGCTTCCTAAGCTTTCACTTTCTGATACAAGTCGAGATACTACTCTCCTCAACACCTTTCTTTGCTTCCTCCCCAAATCAACCCTTCTCCTCCACTTTGTGACCGAAGCAAGTCCGGAAACGGCTATTTCTTGGTTTAGGCCGGACTTGTGCTGATTGATCTCTCGAATCTATAAAGTGCTCACGTGCAAGCACATTTGTTTAGGGTTTGAACCAGTTTCTCACTCACCTACCGAATTTACCGAAATCGGCGAAAGGATTTTTACCCATAAACAATTGGCGACCACAGCGGGAGGATTGATCTATCGGCTACAATGTCGATTGTCGATCTCGTTCTTCGACCGTTCTTCACCCGATGTCAAGATGGTGGGGAAGGCGACTCAATCCGACGCAACTACTGACAACCCGTTACTAGTTGTAAAACTACACGAGAAAACTGGGGACTTGCCAAGATGCTACCGCTCGATCCGACTCAATCGCTAGACGCCCTGATTACGGTTGTAAAACTACACCAAAATTGGGGACTCGTTGAAGATGCCGCCAGCGATTGGGGACTTGCGACTCGGTCCGACTCAACCGCGACAACCCGTTATCGTTGTTAAAACTACACCGTAAAAACGGAGACTCGTCAAGACGCTACCAAGAATCGGGGACTAATCGGGAGATGCTACCAAGCAAAGCCGCCTTTTACACGGAGAGGGGCGTGTTCACAAAACCTATGAAGTGAGTAAATTTAGATTGCACAAGATATACGATCTATTTTTAGGTTCCTAGTAAAACCGTCATCTTCTTGAGTCTTGTGCCAATTGCTAGCACACACTCTCATAGAAGCAATATTCCTTTCCAAAAACATAATCGAGTCATATTATCAAAACCATTCATCCCGTAAATAATCCAACACCCAAAAAAGCTACCACCTGTCTATCAAAGGTCAAGCTTTGAACCGACATCCAATATGTCTTTCAAAAAAAAAAAAAGAACCTAAATGAAAGATCAACAGAAACGTTCAAGGAAAATCATCCAATGTAAGTCCGCTCTTCTTGGAGAAAGTCAACTTTGCATCTTCTAGAGCCGCTCTCTTTATAGTCAACATCTTGGAAAGATTTTCGAGTTCCACCTCCCGTCGTGCAATCTCCTCGCGAAAGGCTTTCGATTGTCGCATCTTTCAACTTTTGGATCTCAAAGAAGGCCTTCGACAAACCACGAAGTGTTGAACTCTTTTTCTACGCACACGTCGCGATGGTGCTCCAAGTCAAGAATAACGTCTTCGAAACGGTGTGACCAAATCACCACGCATATCCTCGATGGAAGATAAAGCCTCTTCCACACGCTTAACCAAAGGTAAATCGACTAGTGACTTTCTTGGTTGTGGCCATATGTCCGTACTTCTCCCGTTTCTGGTGTACAACGCCCGTGCTTAGCCAAGACGCAGTGAAGCCGCCAACCAAAAGACATGACCCGGATAAGGAACCAAGTACGGAGGATCAAAAAAGGCGCCCGCACTGGCCTCACGACTCGCAAAGGGTCTTCTTCCATGTCTACGTGCAGCAACCATCGAGAATCATCCGCCGTTTGAGCCACATCTCATGCCCGGCAATTGGCTAACGCCCATCTCCAAGTCACCACGGTGATCACCAAAGGCAAGTTTTCGTGTGGCTCTACCCCGTAATCATCCTCCGAACCGGATTCCTCCCGCGAACTTGAGTTAGACATTTTTCAAAAGAAAAAACGAAGAAGAAAGAAAAGAAGCGCTTGCGACGCGCTTGCCGACGCGCTTACTAGACGTGCTTACCAGCATACACGCTTACTGAGACGCACATGCCAGGCACACATGCCGCACGCGCATGCTAGCCACAAAGACCACACTCTTGTGCTAACAATTTGCATCCTTCCAGCGCTAACATCTTGCGCCCTTCCAAAGACCATCCTCTCCCTTCGAAAAAGCACCATGAACTCAACCCATCTATCAAAAGAACGCAATGGGCTTTGGCACATCCCGAAATCAATATTGGAAGAGGAATATACCCCTTTATGAAGACAAACCGTATGGTGTTCTCTGGGCAAACCGAACGTGTCTTCTTTTCTTCTTCACCACCGGTTAACAAAATTGGCACGAAACCTGGGTGATTCTTCCGAGCAGAGGCAAGTTTTTTGACGAAGAATTCATCATCCGTGTTTGGTTTGGAACTATAGACATCTTTCGATGAGGCGAAATTCTGCATTCGGTAACATCTTACCGGATTTCTTCATAACAACTTAGTAACA
The DNA here is from genome assembly GCA_023531295.1 of Papaver armeniacum. NCBI lineage: Eukaryota > Viridiplantae > Streptophyta > Magnoliopsida > Ranunculales > Papaveraceae > Papaver > Papaver armeniacum. The sequence continues at coordinate 390,650 of JAJJWW010003088.1, read as the reverse complement.
AGATATCTCGCACACTAGAGAAAGACAAAATTATCTCCCCGACACATAACCGCGCCCAACAAAGGAAAACTCCGAAATACAAAAAAAAAAAAAGAGAAAGGGCGTATTCTTTATCGGCTCAAAACCGCACATCGCAAGATCATTCTTCTGGTTCGAATTATATATAGAGCATTCTCTACGGGTTCAAAAATACACACGCAGATTTTCTTCTGTGGTTCAAAAATACACACGCAGATTTTCTTCGTGGTTCAAAATACACACGCAAAGATTTTCTTCATTTTCAAAAATACACACGCAAAGATTTTCTTCGTGGTTCAAAAATACACACGCAAAAGATTTTCTTCAAGTTTCAAATTATATACGCAAAGATTTTATACGGCTCAAGTGCGTCTGCAGATCATTCTTCGGGTTCAAAATTATATATGGAGCATTTTTCTACGGTTCAAAAATTGCACGCAAAGATTTTTTCAGACCGAAAATTTATATATACGATATTTCCTACGGGATCGAAGTCATATGAAGCACATATACAAAGATTCTTCTTCGGGATTCATATACGTATTCTCTACGGGTTCGAAACGCACACGCAATATTTTCTTCTGGTTCGAATTATACGCAAGATTTTATACGGCTCAAGTGCGTCTCGCAATATCCTTCTTCGGGTTCAAAATTATATATGGAGCACTTTCCTACGGTTCGAATAATATATGCAATATTTCCCTTGGGCGCATACATACAATATTTTCTACAAGAGACACGCCAAGAAATTATATGCGCAATATATAAATGCCCACTCTTAGGGTTTACACCTACATAAAAAGGAAACAAGAGAAGTACTGGAAGACATACCTGGAAGCCGGTTTTTCTTTGTGACTCTGCCACTAGTAGGAAAGGATGAAAGGAATAAGGTGCAAGATGAGAGAAAGGGATTTTATATATGGGCGTGAAGATTCGAAATAGGGAAGGATTTCCTTTACCAAAAATCGTGCGGCTCACAAGAACGCCTAATGCCGCCCTGTTGCGCCGGTCCCGCCAAAGAAGCACGCTCAGCTTCCCTACCTTGCGCCGGTCCCACCCGCGCTAGCACGCCGCTTCCCAACTCGCCCAACTTCCCAATGTCGCCCAAGCCGCACGGCCCCACCAATTGCACCGACTTCCCAATGACCGCCCAAGTCACGCCGCAAGCACGCAAAGCTTCCACACCTTGCTCCTGGCCCCACCAAATAGCACACAATCCGCCTTCCCAATTCACGCCAATTTCCCAACGTCGCCCAAGTCACGCCCGCAAGCACGCACAAGCACCTTCCACACCTTGCGCCGGGTCCCACCAGCCTAGCACACTCGCTTCCCAACTCACGCCAATTTCCCAACGTCGCCCAAGCCGCACCGCCCCCACCAATTGTGCCAAACCTCCCGATTTGTGCAAAACTACGGAGGCAAGGATTCCAAATCCTATTCAAAAAAGGTCGACAAGCCTCCTTAATTCTCTTTACTTTCTTGTCGTTGATAGTTTGTCACCATCTTATGCTTACCTCGCAACAAAGCCCCCCCGTTCCGAACTAGCAGGGGACTTAATGTTGATGGTGGTTTTTAAACAAGGGGTAAAATCGTAAAACCCCATGACCTAGTGTTACCCGCAACACATTAACTAAGAGCATTTAACTCGTGTGTAAATAATTAATAGGGGTATTTTTTCAAAATACCATATTAGGGTTTTCGACCACGTAACCCTAATTCCAAAACTAAGCCGCATATCGCTGCACCGCCGACAACAATGCCAAACCAAGCCGCATATCATGCACCATGGCAACAATGCCAAACCAAGCCGCATATCGGCACCATGGCAACAATGCCAAACCAAGCCGCACCTATGCGCACCATGGCAACAATGCCAAACCAAGCCGCATATCATTGCGCGCACCATGGCAACAATGCCAAACCAAGCCGCATCATCGCGCACCATGGAAACAATGCCAAACCAAGCCGCACTCCCGCGCACCATGGCAACAATGCCAAACCAATCCGCACCCGCGCACCATGGCAACAATGCCAAACCAAGCCGCATATCGCATCACCATGGCAACAATGCCAAACCAAGCCGCACCCAACGCACCAAGGCAACAAAGCCAAACCAAACCCCATACAGCGCACCATGGCAACAAAGCCAAACCAAGCCGCACCCACAAGCACCATGGCAACAATGCCAAACCAAGACGCACCCCGCGCACCATGGCAACAATGCCAAACCAAGCCGCACCCCCGCGCACCATGGCAACAATGCCAAACCAAGCCGCATATCGCGCATTATGGCAACAATGCCAAACCAAGCCGCACCCTCGCGCACCATGACAACAATGCCAAATCTCCAAGCCGCTATGCCTTTGGCCCACGCCAAATATAGCGCCCTAGGTTTGCAAGACTTGCAACTAGGTCAACATGGCCGCACGTGCCATTGGCACATGCCAACACGTGTCGCAAGCCATATTTCCAAGCCGCTATGCCTTTGGCCCACGCCAAATATAGCGCCCTAGGTTTGCAAGACTTGCAACTAGGTCAACATGGCCGCACGTGCCATTGGCACATGCCAACACGTGTCGCAAGCCATATTTCCAAGCCGCTATGCCTTTGGCCCACGCCAAACATAGCGCCCTAGGTTTGCAAGACTTGCAACTAGGTCAACATGGCTGCACGTGCCATTGGCACATGCCAACACGTGTCGCAAGCCATATTTCCAAGCCGCTATGCCTTTGGCCCATGCCAAATATAGCGCCCTAGGTTTGCAAGACTTGCAACTAGGTCAACATGGCTACACGTGCCATTGGCACATGCCAACACGTGTCGCAAGCCATATTTCCAAGCCGCTATGCCTTTGGCCCACACCAAATATAGCGCCCTAGGTTTGCAAGGCTTGCAACTAGGTCAACATGGCCGCACGTGCCATTGGCACATGCCAACACGTGTCGCAAGCCATATTTCCAAGCCGCTATGCCTTTGGCCCACGCCAAACATAGCGCCCTAGGTTTGCAAGACTTGCAACTAGGTCAACATGGCTGCACGTGCCATTTGCACATGCCAACACGTGTCGCAAGCCATATTTCCAAGCCGCTATGCCTTTGGCCCATGCCAAATATAGCGCCCTAGGTTTGCAAGACTTGCAACTAGGTCAACATGGCTACACGTGCATTGGCACATGCCAACACGTGTCGCAAGCCATATTTCCAAGCCGCTATGCCTTTGGCCCACACCAAATATAGCGCCCTAGGTTTGCAAGGCTTGCAACTAGGTCAACATGGCCGCACGTGTCATTGGCACATGCCAACACGTGTCGCAAGCCATATTTCCAAGCCGGTGTGCCTTTGGCCCACGCCAAACATAGCGCCCTAGGTTTGCAAGACTTGCAACTAGGTCAACATGGCTGCACGTGCCATTTGCACATGCCAACACGTGTCGCAAGCCATATTTCCAAGCCGCTATGCCTTTGGCCCATGCCAAATATAGCGCCCTAGGTTTGCAAGACTTGCAACTAGGTCAACATGGCTACACGTGCCATTGGCACATGCCTACACGTGTCGCAAGCCATATTTCCAAGCCGCTATGCCTTTGGCCCACGCCAAATATAGCGCCCTAGGTTTGCAAGACTTGCAACTAGGTCAACATGGCCGCACGTGCCATTGGCACATGCCAACACGTGTCGGAAGCCATATTTCCAAGACGCTAAGCCTTTGGCCCACGCCAAACATAGCGCCCTAGGTTTGCAAGACTTGCAACTAGGTCAACATGGCTACACGTGCCATTGGCACATGCCAACATGTGTCGCAAGCCATATTTCCAAGCCGCTATGCCTTTGGCCCACGCCAAATATAGCGCCCTAGGTTTGCAAGACTTGCAACTAGGTCAACATGGCTGCACGTGCCATTGGCACATGCCAACACGTGTCGCAAGCCATATTTCCAAGCCGCTATGCCTTTGGCTCACGCCAAATATAGCGCCCTAGGTTTGCAAGACTTGCAACTAGGTCAACATGGCCGCACGTGCCATTGGCACATGCCAACACGTGTCGCAAGCCATATTTCCAAGCCGCTATGCCTTTGGCCCACGCCAAACATAGCGCCCTAGGCTTGCAAGACTTGCAACTAGGTCAACATGGCCGCACGAGCCATTGGCACATGCCAACACGTATCGCAAGCCATGTTTCCAAGCCGTTATGCCATTGGCCCACTCCAAATATAGCGCCCTAGGCTCGCAAGACTTGCAACTAGGTCAACGTTTCCGCACATGCCATTGGCACATGCCAAACACACACGCTGGTAACCTAACTTGCAAACCGTTCAAACTACCACCAAGGCATTCCGCACATGCCATTGGCACATGCCAAACACACACGTTGGTAGCCTAACTTGCAAACCGTGCAACCTACCACCAAGGCATTCCGCACATGCCATTGGCACATGCCACACGCGCCACTAGCGGCGCCACTTTGCACTCAAGATGCAACCAACACTCGAGACATTGACACAAACCGGGGATGCTTCTTTAGGGTTTTGGTTTGGCGGTCACAGCATGCAACGTACACTACGCTCACATTAAGAAAGCGTGAAAAGGAATAAAGCGGTCAAATAAAAGAGGAAATAATGGTGAAAAACGTTTTCACCCATTAAACCATGCGGTTACCACCTCCTCCCATTATTTCACCCTTTACTCTCTTCCTTCATGAGGCCAGGGTACGTTTCAATCTCGACTTGTATAAATAGGTCTTACCTATTTCCACCAGGACAACAAGTCTCGGTCAGAGAAAATACTACACTCTCGTAAAGGCAACTTTGCAAGCTCTCCCAAAAAGCTTTCATCTCTTGCAAGCTTCCTAAGCTTTCACTTTCTGATACAAGTCGAGATACTACTCTCCTCAACACCTTTCTTTGCTTCCCTCCCCAAATCAACCCTTCTCCTCCACTTTGTGACCGAAGCAAGTCTGGAACGGCCATTTCTTGGTTTAGGCCGGACTTGTACAGATTGATCTCTCGAATCTATAAAGTGCTCACGTGCAGCACATTTGTTTAGGGTTTGAACCAGTTTCTCACTCACCTACCGAATTTACCGAAATCGGCAGAAAGGATTTTTACCCATAAACACTAGGAAACACCCATGCCCATCCTGTATTTGGTAGAAGACCAGACCAAATCTTGTATGCAATTTTGCAGTGTAGAAATAAATGGTCTTGCGACTCCACACCCACTCCACACAAAATACAAGAATTATACAAATCCATACCTTTATGTTGCAGTATGTCAATGGTATTTAGCTTTCCATGCAAAAGACACCACATTAAAATGTTAATCTTTGGAGGTATTCTTGGATTCCGGATGAATTTATAAGGAAAGTTAGCAACACCGATTCAGCAACCATCTCTGCATACGACGATTTGACTGTAAATATACCCGAGGTGTGAAGCTTCCACCTTCTCGTATCTGGCAGTACATCTTGAACTGGAGGAATGTCATCGATAATATTAATGAGAGCACCATATTCTTCTACCTCTTGATTGGTTAGGACACGCTTGAAATCAAACTTCCAGTTCCCTTCCAAAGAAACCATGTCTTTTATCTTAGCATTCCTGTCTCTTGATAACTTATATGAAGTAGGTGAAACGGACGCAAGAGGAAGTTGTCCACACCAAATATCATTCCAAATGGAAATGCCACTGCCAGAATGTACAAAAAGAGTTGAGTTTTTATTAACTAAACTTGCAGTTTGAAAGAATACCACGCCAACAGGAAACTCCATAAGTCTGATTTATATTTCCCGGAATCCAATTAGAAAAATCAGAACCATACTTGTCTTCTACTATCTTATACCAAAGTTTTTTCTTTTCGACACCAAATCTCCAACACCATTTAGCCAACAAAGATAGATTCATTAGCCTGAGATTACAAACACCAAGGCCGCCCTTTTCTTTAGTTGCTTGAACAAGATCCCAGTTAACCAAGTGTGAGGTATGTGCACCTTCCTTGTATTCCCACAGAAAATTTCGCATTTTCTTTTCTAGAATCTTAATAACTGAAATAGGTGCCTTGAACAACGAAAAGTAATAAGTGGGTAAAGAAGACAAGAACATTTTAGAAGAGCAAGTTTACCTCCTCTAGATAAAGATATTCTCCTCCAAACAGATAGTCTAGCATCAAACTTCTCTAAAATTGGATCCCAAATTGTTTTTGACCCATACTTGGCACCGAGAGGCATACCCAAATACATGAAAGGTAAACAATCAGTTGAACAACCAAATTCTTCCGCCCAAATAGCAAGTTGAGGAACATCTCCAATAGCAATGAGTCGAGTTTTAGATGTATTTACCTTTAGGCCAGCAATGAACTCAAAACAATGTAATGCAGAAAATAAGTTGTGTAACTCCTCCTTTTTATTATCAACAAAGAAAATAGTGTCATCTGCATAATGAAGGTGATTGACTATGATACTTGTGGGAGAGACAGAAAAGCCACTGAATAAGCCTTGATTAGCTGCTCTATCCATGAATACTTAATTAAAGATCGATGTGCAAGCGAAGAATTACTATCATTTAATTGATTAAAAGTATATACAATTTCTAACTAAATTTGGTATTTCAATACAACCAATTTGTACAAAATATTAACTCGACCCTATATTACAAAATTGTCGAGAAGTTTACTCTACACTTGCTTACAAGTCACTCAATTGAGATGTAAGATTCATAAATATTTCTTCGCTACAAGGAATTGTAACACCTCCCATTGGATAATCAAACCCAAATTCTTCCCCTGCTTGGTTTAGGAGTTCTTGGACACAAGTATGATTCAAATATGATATTGGAACTACAAATATCTTCTTGATTTGAGCCTCTCCAACGTAAACTGCGAAGTGTCCTTTGGGAATCACCATCTCATCATTCTTTCCTTTCGAAAAAGACCCGTCAAGTATTTTTGAAGTCAACGAGAAACCCATATCTTTTGCTTAGTGATTAAGAGAAAAATGAAAGGCAGATGCAGACTAGATTTTGTGGATGTACACTTGGTTGAACAATGTTAGAGAAAGAGGTTTAAGATGTGAAAACTTTGTTGTTTTGGTTGTTTGAGTTCTTGAAATATGTGTTTGTATATATAGAGGAGATGACGGACAGTAGTAGACTAGAGACCATTAGTTTGGTCGAGGTGCCTACCATTTGGTGGAAATGAAAAGAAATATTTATGCATGTGGTGGGCTCATCGTTATGTATATTATCACATGGTTTGTTGCTCATACTTAAGATGATTGTTCGTTTGTTTGCTGGCAGGCTTACAAAAATTAGTGGTATGCTTTTACTCACTGTGTTCTAGCTCTGTATCCAAGGAATACGAACGCGTATCCCCTACCAGTACGAAAGATATCTAACATATGAGAACTGGACAGCGTAATAATCAACTAATCTGGTTATCTGCAGACTTCAGTTTTGAACACGTCTAGGGACCTCTAAACAGAGTGAATAGTTTTTGTTGCTAGGTTGTTGGAACACACGATGGCCTAGTGGAGTACAACTTCAATTCATCGGAGCTGTGTATCGGGATTTATTTCATGAGTAGCCATCTAATCACATGGGTCTGTTTCCTTGCGAGATCTTTTTCCTTAACTTACTAACCAGACCAGTTTTCGGTTGTCATGAACTGGTTAAAAGACTTGTAACGTGTGGTTCAATGTATAAGATGCCCGATCACAAGTTCCATCTATCAACACAAACTCAGTCATGGAGGTCCATTAGCTTGTCTTTTTGAGATTACTGATCACACAGATGAGTGGACTGGATACTAGAAAATAAATTTACTTTCACTTAATTTAGAATTGACGTTAAAAATGGGCCCAGTTACTTTTTATCTCTCTTCTTGGCAATCACCGTCCCAATCACAAAGGGAAATGGACGAGACGGCGAGAGTATATTGCCAAGGAAAGATCGATCGGTAATAGGAAAGGCCTTTTTATGGGCCTTGGTAGATCCTGACCCATCATTTACTAGATTTTCCGCCATTATAAAAAGCAAATTATACACCGGCGTGGAGAAACGCACATTATTTCTCTCACGCCTGCTCTGCTCTCTCATCAAATACTATACACCGGACGCTCCCTTCGAACAATTAAAACCAGTGTCATATGCCCAAACCACCAGGTAACTTAAGGCTCTCTATTTTTAATGAGCTGAGTATTCCAGTTTCATCTGAGCCATCTTTTCATCTGAGCCATCTCAATTACTATGTGTAAAAAACTAGGCTTTTGTTTCGATTTTAGATTTTTTTGGATTTTAGGTTTTTTTGGATTTTAGGTTTTCTTTGTTTTTGATTTTAGGTTTTTTGTTTGGCTTTGAGGTTTTATTTTTTATTTTGATTTTAGGCAGGGACGGAGCCATGACTTTTTAGTCCTGGGGTCGAAAACAAAACTCTTAACATTCACCAAATTTTTTTTTCACTATACCATACGTAAATCGTTCAGAGTATTTACCTGTTGATACAAAAACTATTCCAAATTAGTGTCAGCACCTGGAGTGTCTTGAAATCCAGCCTCTCATCACCTCCTGTGAACAAAAAAACAGGCTAGAGTGAAGTTCGGTTTATATACCAATACATTGACACATCATTGTAGTTAACAGAAGTGCAAAATAATAATGCAGTGTATATCATTATTGCTATCCAGTGAATATTTAAAGCTTACCAAAAACAAAGATATAAAAAGCTTACCGTTTTGCAGAACTTGATGAAGCCGTCGCGACCACCGTAGCATGAATGATATAGGAAAATATGAATTATACATAAGATCTGACAATTACCAACATTCTAACCCATTTCCAAAAAAAAGCCTTATATAGATATATATTAACAAAAAGAGGATATTACAGTTTGATTCATGTGAAAGACGGTATACATATGTAATTATATCAACTGCAAACAAAATATCCATAGTCATCCCAACTATGGAGCAAAAAAGTCATTCATATAAGTTAATCTGATGTTAATCCCTTGTATCATGTTTTCTCCATGTCACTTTATGCACACAAGTATCATTCTACAAACGTCCCTTACGTGGCTTCATGATTTGAACACGCTTCATTATAATGTCATCGACAATGCTATCCATAATTAGCTTTTCAACATACGCAAGTAAGCAGTCGTTCAACCACTCATCACCCATTTTATTACGCAACCGAGTCTTCAATATCTTCATAGCAGAAAAGAGTCTTTCTACGGGCGAGTAAACCTGTAAAATCAACGCCAATGTCAACAATAAGTAAACCCGGATAAACTATGTTTTTCTTTGTTTCGACCATCTTTTGGGCAAGATCAGTAATTCCCTTCAACCTTGAAAAACCATCACTTGTTCTCATATCAAAAATGTAAGTTTCAAGTTCATGATCAAGTAACACGAGGTCAGTTTCAGAAAAATCCCTTGGATAAAATTCTGCAAGGCGCATCAACTTGTTCTTATCATAAGCTGAAAAAGAATCAGTTGGACACAAGCAAGCCACACAAAGAAGCAACTCTGTAGTTGATTCAGTAAAACGATTATTCAGTTCGCGTAGTTGCAAATCTATGACCTCATAAAATATTTCAACACGATATTTATGCTCGTTGTTGTTCTCCCGGGGTTTGCGCTTCGGTCTTCCTTGAGATGAACCAGAATTATCCATACAATCAACCTTAATTTTATGTTGAGCACAAAAGGAAGATACTTGAAGAAGCAAATCATTCCAACCATTATCCCTCATCTATTGCAGTTGTGCCTTGCAAATCTGAACTAGTTTCATAGCATTCATAATATCTTGATCTTTTCTTTGTAAAGCTTCCGACAAAGCACTTGCAATTCCCATTATGTTTTTCATCAAATGAAGACGAAAAGCAAAACTATATAACTTCATATGGGATAAAAGACCTTTGGCTTCAAATCTCTTGTCAGAATTTTTATCATTTGAAACTGCCTTCAGTACCCCCCTTACAGAAGAAAACAAATTGATCAAACTAATCAAGGTATTATGGTGCGAACCCCATCGTGTATCCGCAGCACGTTTGAGGTTAGATTCTTGATTTAACCCTTGTCCAGTTTCAAGTTCATCATTGCAGAGGGCTTCATATAATTCTGCCCCTCTAATTTCTCGAAGTATTTCGAGACGCTTAGGTGATCCTCCAACAATATTGGTCACACAAGTAACTAAAGAAAACAAATCCTTGATATCCGGATGAATTTTTGCTACATTTACAACAGCTAATTGTAATTGATGGGCAAAACAATGTATGAAATATGCACAATCATTTTCTTTCAAAAGAAGTTTCTTAAGGCCATTGTACTCACCTTTCATGTTGTTAGCCCCATCATAACCTTGTCCCCGCAACATGGAATAACTTAAATTATGCCTTGAGAAGAAGTTATCTATTGTCTCTTTAAGCGAGCGGGCAGTTGTACTAGCTACATGTTCAATCCCAACAAAACGCTCAATAACACGTCCTTCTTTCACATATCGTAACACAATAGCCATTTGCTCCTTATTTGAAATATCTTTAGATTCATCAACAAGAATTGAAAAGAATGAATCCCTATATCTCGAATAATTGCGTAAATTATTTCAAACGAAAAAGCACTTGCAATATCTTTTTGAATATCCTGGAGAGGTCAACTTCGATTTTTCGGTGCATTTTCCATAATATAAGGTTTCAACTCTTCTAAATTATTGTCGCCAAGCCATGCTAGAAGTTCGAGAAAATTACCTCTACTAATAGAATCTTAAGTCTTCGGCATTCCCACGAAATGCAAGTCCAAGCCTTAGAAGTATCCGGACAACTTGGATTGAAGCCTTCAATCGAATTTTGTATCTCCTTCTGGTTTCATCTGTTTGCTTTTCAAGTGATGTGTCAATATGTACTCTTTCATCTAACAGGTCTTCGCAACATTTCCGAGCCGTGTTGTGAGCACTCTTACTGCTATCTCCTACATGAACCTGCAGTCTATTTTTCTTTTTCCAAGTACAAAATCCTTCATCAACAAAGTTAGTAGCACCACTGGTTTTAAATAAGTAACAACACAGACAATATAGTTTATCTTTTGATACGCTGTATTCCAACCAATATTCATGATCCTTGAACCAAGAAGGATTGAACCTTCTACCTTTAAGATTGTAAGGGTATGAATGATTCCTAGGATGACAAGGTCCCCTCTGAAGATATGCCCTTCGAAATTGATTTCTGACATTTGGGTGATACTCTATGATTTGTTTCCGCAATCCCGGGTCAGAAGGAAGATTTGCCAACTCAGCCTCACTCAAAACAATTGAACTACTCCCACTGGACTTGGAAGGGTCTGATTGCGGAACTTCAACACTTATATCACTTTCTTCTGATCTGGCAGCATTTGTTTGTGAACATGGTGTATTAGGTTGAGAAGATTATGCATTCCCATCTCTAGTACAATGCCGTTTTGAAGGTGGTGAATTTGATGATGTATCAGCAAATTTTGCCTTCTTTTTGAAGTATCTCTCCATACTATGAGATTTCAACTACAAGGAAATTAGAAGTACTCAAATTAAATCCTTTTCAAATTAACATAAATAAGTGACTACATTCCTTTACCAATAACTAGCATTACAAGAAAACCATTGATAAAAATGTTAAATGGAATTTAAAATCTAAAATTTAAAACATATTGGATTATAATCCATGAATCTAAATTCCCGCAAGCCAACAAATCAAAAATCATTCCCAATTGAAAATTCAAGAACACACAAGCCAGATAAATTAAAAACCCCAAAATCTACAAATGATTTTTTTTTTCAAAAATACCCAATTAAAAAAACTCAAACTTGAATTTCCTAACCACTAGAAGATCTGATTTCAAGATGATGTATGGGTATTCTCGAATCTCTAACTATAATTCTCTAACATAACATTGTTTTAATTTTTAAACCAATTTGAAAGAAACCTAATTTGAAGTTTACCTAATCAAATCATATAAAGAACAAGAAAATATGAGAATTAGTTTCATTGACAACCAAAGATTAATGACCAAAAAACATTAATTGAACTTTAATAGTTAGATATACCTTGATATTTTTCAATCCATTCTTCTCCTTCATCTTGGTTCTCTGTCTCTGATAAGTGATATGGTCGAGGAGTCCTGGACTCGAGTGAACTTGTGAGGTGATGACTAATGAGAGATATTTCTTTAACAAAGGCAAAAGAATAAATAATATAATTAGTTTGACTCTGAAAAAATCAACGTTTTCATATATCTTTGCCCCCACAACTACAAAATATTACTAAATTACCTAAGCTTCACTAACTAAATCTCATAAAGTAGTGGGGTCTAGGGCCCCCATTTGTCTCTTGACAGCTCCGTCCCTGATTTTAGGGTTTCCCTGTTAGGATTTTAGTTTAGGCTTTATTTTTTTTTTGTAATAATTTTAGTCGTTTTCTGTTTTGATTTTTCATTCTTAGATGACTCTCGTATAGGTGTTTAGATTTTAGTAGGACTAAACTGTTTAACTAAACTCCTTAGTTTGTCTTTGGCTCTAGGTCTCCTTAAGCCTCTGACATTAAGGAAGAGTGTCTTCATTTAGAAATAGCAGATTGAGAAGATCCAGGACTTCTCATTCCTTTTTTCTCTTTCACTAAATTCATAGCAACATTCTGTTTTCTTATAGTAATCAAACTGATAGGTTTAGGCTTTACAATCTTCTTAGCTACTTCTTTTACAACCATCTTCTTTTCATTTTACACAATAACAGGATTAACAACAGAGGAGATACTTGATGCAATATCTAATAATTTGTTCCCACTAATAGGAGGAAATTCATCATTCATCAAATTTTGAAGTATATGAAATTTACCAGAATTTTGACTTCTAGGATCAGTATGTTGAACAAGAGAACTCTTCACTGGAGGAATAATAGCATCAACTATTTCATCATCACTAAAAAATTCATTATCTGCTTTCTTTGAAATATTTATAGTTGGGGTACTACAGATATCAAAACCAATAGGCTGAGGTACCGTTCTTTCTTTAATCTTCCAAACCATTTTGGGAATAGCATAATGAGTATCATTTTCTTCAACTTCTTGTGTTGCTTCTTTTCTCAACACCCTATATTCAGTAACCAAGTGACCTACTACCTTACAATGACTGCAAAATTTAGGTAACTTAGGGATCTATACCTCTTGTTCATAACTTCCATATTTAGAATTAACAACAATTTGATGAGGAACAGTTCTTGCTAAATCCATCTCAACTAATACACTAGCATAGTAACCCACTTCTCTTTTAAGAGTAGTATCATCAACTTTTATGGCTCTACCAATTGCATCACCCATAGACATAAGCGTTATTTCTCCTTCCAATACTCAGAAATTAACCCAAACAAAGATGTAGTAGATTTTTGAACAGCAGGATTAAAATTAGATTCCCATAGTCTCAGTTTAAGCACCTGAGAATTCGCCATCCAATATCCATTCCAAATATACTTCACTAGTGGATTGCTAATGGCACGGGGGCGGAAGTGGTGCTGGTGCTATGGCCAATGCCTTAGTTGGTGTATCGGGTCGATAATGGCACGACATTGTTGTAAATGCAACATCTGAATCTCTAACTTTTAGACTTATGGGTCATTATAGAAGTTATTTTGCTGCAATCTAAGTCTCATCAAATCTGATAAACTGGTGTTAGCAGTTTGGTTTGGCGACTTTAAGTTATGTTAGGGGTGTTTGATTTATGAGAATTTTTTTTTTCGAAAATATTAAGATTTGCGTGAATAGGTTAGGGAAGATCAGTCACTAACACGACTCATTTCTAACAATTTTGTATATCATTTCTAAACAATTTACAACAGAGTAATTTGTAGAAGATTGGTATTTTCATTCTTTATGTTACTCAATCTAGATAGTGAATAAGGAAAATGTGATACAATTTTGAAAGATGACTGATGGTTTATCTGCAACACATGATTTTGCAATGGGCGTACATCTTTTAAATTAGTCTATAATTGTGCAACATATTCTGCAAGGAGCAAGAATTCTTAATAATAATGCTACTGTCAGGAAGACACATTATGTCGCAAAGCAAAGCTTTCATTTCTCTCACACTTGGTGTTCCGGCATTAATAGCGGTAAGAGACGCCACTGTAGTATCTCAACCTACTTCCGCCTGAAAGAATGAATAATCAAACAAAAAAATATAAGATAAGTTATTTGCATGACATACATAGTTCACCCCTCTTGGTAACTGGCAAAAAAGTACTGCCAAAAGTGATCACAAATTATTTTACTCTTTAAGTGTTGAGAATTTTTTCCGCATGAAAGTAATAAAAACTATAATGCACTAATATACCTGAACAAATCTTCAGTCTAAAATAAGGGAGAAGCAGTGCCTAAAATAAAAAAATTTACAGGTAGAGTTTACAGAATAATTTACCTGACGATGATCTTCAGTCGGTCTCTGTGCAAACATCAACTCATATACGATGTCAACATCAACAAAAATCTCTCACTAACGGTGGGCATATGATAACATGTGGCACTAAATAAGTTCAATGTTAACTTTTTTAAACTAATGGTACTGCACTTCCTTGAAATTCCTTGAACATATGATGTTAAGGAACTGAGCAAAGATCTTTTAGGGCTTTGAAAGAAGACATCGTAAATATGGGAGGGAACTGAAATAATGCGTGAAAGTGTATGGAAGTTTCTACATATCGTGTGATGTATGTCCTGTCACAATTCAGAAATGAACAACCTACTTTCTATATAAAGATGTCACAACACCAAATTCTTTACCTATTGACAGAATAAGCAGAATGCTTCTGTGATGCATGAAATAGCTCATTTCAGCTTAAGGACAAAAGGAAAACCCTTTCAAATGATATGCAAATTTTACATGTACACTATTACTATGCTAAGAAATGGAACTCTTGAACTTCTCTACATCTTTAACTTTCGAATACTTTCATAGTGAATCCCTAAGAAACCCATACTACAAAAATCAAGAGATATAACGCTAAAGCTATACATCAAGGCTAGAATCTGGAACGATTCATCATACCACCCAGTCCTGAAAGCAGATTTCTCTATAGAAATGCAGAACAGAGCATACGATGAACCAATGCTCATAGTCGAGAAACATAATTCAGAAACATGAATACTAAAAAATATTTCCAATAAACTGCATTTCAATTCTGGGCATCGCAGATATTCATTTCAAACATTCCCTCTCTTTTACAATTTTTTCTATCCAGAGCAACCCAGATCAAAACACCCTAGGATTACTTCAACTTGAAAAGCCTTATCCTTGGAATAAAGAAAGTAAGAAACCTTATCTTGCAATGAATATCCCATCTATTAAACATACCAAAGCAAAAAAGTGAACTAAAATATGTCACTTCATAGGATTTTACACATACTGGTAATGTTCACAAAGTTAAACTGAGAGGTTGGTGAGAGTGGGAGTATCAGAGTTAAACTGAGAAACCTACATGTAACCTTGATCCAATTAGCCTTAGTTTGAAACAACAACAACAAAACTTGAATGCAGATGTTAATGCAGTCGAACAATGGTATTCACTGGAATTTACACAAACAGGAGATGTTCACAAACTTAAATCAACCTACCATCATCTCAATCCAACCAATTCAATTAATTTAATCCTATCATTTCAACCAATTCATTCAATCCAACAAATTCAATCAATTCAATCCTATCATTTCAACCAATTCAATCCGACCATTCAATCCTAATGTTGACAAACGTTACCTGAAGTGAAGAAGATGAGAGTAATAACCAAACCAATCTTGAAGTATTTGTTGAGAATACTTCACCCAATTCTGTTGTGATTTAATCTATTCACCCAATCTCCAATTTAGGGTTACAGTTTCTGAAGTGATTCAATCAAATCAAAACTGCGAACCGTTAAATGGAAATTAACTAAAGATTAAGATTATTCGAAGTCCACTGTGGGAAATTGATGAGGATGAAGACTGATTTTGAAGTTGGTAGTAGTGGCGGTGGTGGTGGTTCAATCGATGGAGAACTGGGGTAGAAGGAAGAAGAAGAAATTGACATAAGTAGTGGTGTTTCAATCGATTGAGAAGTGAGGTGAAGACAGTGTTAATTGAACTATTAGTGTTTGTGATGGTGGGTGGTGTCGAATGTTGGTAGTGGTGGTGTTGGTGATGGTGGTGTGGAAGGTTGAAGGAGGTGAAGGGGAGATGGAGATTCAGAATGAGAGAATGAAAATCGAGTTTCTTTCTCAGATCTATTATCTCACTTTTTACGAACATACCCTTATCTTCTTTGTGTTATTACGGTGACCGAGGTAGGAAGCTGAAAAACACGGAGGGGCAATCGCGTCTTTTGGTTTAGCGTGTTAGTCAGTTTTACCCCTTAGTTTGCAATCATTTACGCCAGCTTGAGTGCAGAAAAAAATCATTGAGGGGCAACCTGGTCATTTCATTGTTGAACGAAAATGTTTGGTTCCACCAAACAAATCATTTTGCTTTATATTATAAATAGACTAGTGGATTGCCCGTGCCATAATGGCACGGGGCAGATGGTGCTTGTGCTATGACTAATGGCTTTGTCGTGTATCGGGTTGATGTTCATAATTTTTTTTAATAGGAATGGACCATATTCACCAGTAATAATATCTTCACCAAAACAGACATATCAAATTTATAGCAGACAGTGAATAATATAAACTAGATGACCGCTGCCACGGTGGAACGGCCGACCAAAAAAATTGACATAAAACTGAATTCTGTACTTACAATTTAGTTTCGTCATAATAATAGGGAATTGGACATATAATAAATTTGTAAAAGAAAGATATTTTCAAATAAAAGTATAATATTTCTTTATAACGATAGATGTAAAATAATTTCTAAAATTACCTTGACACGTGTTTGCCTAGGCAATTTTGTCGTGATATTCTTATTCAAACCCTAAACAAAATCCTTTTACTATAGGAATTTAATGTAGATCAAAATTGCTTAAGAAAAAAAAAAAAAAAGAAAACGTTTGGTAAAAGGTAATGGTCAAAGACACGCGTGACCATCACTTAAATGTTGAGATACGTGGCAATGACTGCATCTCATTTAAACTCTCTTGTTAAGACAAAGAAGGAAGTCTTCTTCCTTTGTATCTCTTCTCTGGTCTATTCAATTCCCAATCCAATTAAAAATCCAATTTCTTTTTCGTAACATGGGAAAAAGAAGAACATCAACTACAAATCCAATTTCTGCGATTGATAATTAGATTAAGAATCGACGAGGTTTTAGAGAATAAATAGATGGGTACTCAAGGAATTAGGAGGAACAGTAATGGTGTTGGTTGAATTGAACAACGAGGTGAAGAAATTGGTTGATTGAAGAATTATTAGTTTGAGTTTGAACTGAGATTTGAGAAATCGAGAAATCGGGCGTGACTCACTGAGTTGATAAAAGCTTAAGAAACCTCTGCTATTTTTTACAGATCTGAATTTCTTCCATTTTTGCAATTTGTACTCTGTATTGTTCCTCTTGTATCAAATTGAGGTATGAACTGTTTTAATCGAATCAATTTTATGATTTGGTGAATTTTGAACATTGAAGAAATCGAAATGAAATTGATGCAGTTCTATGAGATTTTTCTTTGCCTTCGATGTATTTATTCTCGAATTTCTTATAATTTTAATTTTCATGAAATTTGGTCGTGGTGGTGATGGCTTTGCTGGAGAAAAGAGAACGAAGGAAGAGATAAGTGGTTTTTAAAATTTGTTGGTGATGGTATTGGTTACGGTTTCTAATGGTGGTGATGGTGCTTCTGGAATTGACGGAGGTGAAGGAAGAGGCTGGTGGTGGTGATAATTGAATGCTGAGTAACGATGGTGGTGGTGGTGGTGGTGGTGGTGGTGGTGGTGTTGCTTCCTTGCTGGGGTTGTAATGGTTGGTAACTTGGAATATGATGTTTAGGTGGTGCTGCTGGTTACGACAGAGGTGGTGGTGAAGGAATTACAGATAAATCGAGAGGAGGAAGAAGAAGGGAGGAAAAATGAATTTTTTTGGAGGTAGCCGGGATTCGACCCCAGGACCTCTAACTATATTCCGCGTTTTTGGTTTTTTCGTTTTACAAAAATGTCCTCAACATTGTAATTATTTACTTCTGTTTAAAGAAGGAAAAAACCAAGGAGGGGCAGTGAGGTCCTTTCATCGTTGAACCAAATCCAATCTTTTTTGTGAAATTGGAAAAAAATGTCACGCTTCACATTGACACAAAATCACCATATAGAAAGTCCTCCCTCGCTTCGCTCGGTCGGCCTAATTAATGATGAAGCCATTGGTATTTGTATTCAACATATTACTTGTTAGGTTCATTTTTTTTGATTAGTCTATGATTGTGCAACAATATAACATACGCATTGGCGAAGAAGAAAAACAATCCTACCGGCTCCGAGTGATGTAAGTACACTTATTTATCTCCATCGCCACGTGTACTAGCAGAGTCCACGTGGAGGCCATGTCTTAAAGAGGGATGACACATAGGGGCATCCATGGCGTTTAGACAACGTGCCATCTGTCAAAACCAGCAGTCGAAGATGAAGGAGCATCCAAAATAGATGATCCCACACAACACCAATGAGTTACTCTACCCCATCACGAGGTAAGATGTAATCAATCGGTTGATAGTCCAACCGACACGACGTGACAGGGAGGACTGACACCGTCCCAAGACTGGACCGGATAGCCCCAACCACTCGTATTTAATGCCGCCGTAGGCACGTGTCGACGACCCACGAAGGAAGCGAGGATAGGTCAACAGAACAAGCGTGGGTATTATAGAAGCCGCGAGTGACAATGAAGTCCGCGGACCATGCATTTGAGCACAAGAAGATAAGGTCCTCATAGCTCCTTGTCGGTGGACCCACTTGGTTTAGTTATATATATGAGTACCCCTTCCACGTAAAAGGGGGTCGAGTAGAACTAAGGAATAGGAGAGAGAATAGAGAAGTAAGTATGCGTTTATGGAGAATCTCTCCATAAACCACGTTAATCTTCGTCTCCCTTACTTTTGTAACCGTTTACTTTATAGTGAATATCTCCGGATCCGTGGACGTAGGCCTTAGTGCCGAACCACGTAAACCATCGTCTCCTTTACCTTTAGTACTCGTATAGTTTCATTTACGTGTTTATATCTCAAATCTATCACCTTGGGGATGATGACGAGATCATGACAAACTCGCGGGGTTTGGAATCCATGAATCATCATCTACCTAGGCATACTATGCTTTACTCGCACTTTAATGCATGTATTCAATTCATGTTAAGATTGTTTGTGATCACGCGGACTATACCTGATTTCCGTGTTCAGAAGTGATGTAGTTAACACAACAACAACACGAACTAAACGTTAAATTGACAACCAAATGGATCGGCACTACAAATGAGATAGTAAAATATCATAACCGGACCACTTCTAGTAGATAATCCGTGCCATAATGGCAGCGGCTGCTAACACCTGGCTTGCTGGTTGAGTGCGAAAAATTTGTACCTGTTATAAAATAGATAGATCAGACATATGTTTAATAGGCTTTAAAAACAACACATCACCGCGTAGCTTAGACGCGACACGGGCATAGAACGCTGCACATTCTCAAAAAATAGGACACAAACACGTTTGTGCGCTAGGCTATATATATATATATTTTTTTGAAGGAAATCTATATATTCATTTATTGGAAGAGTATGTGGGCATCCCATCTATATTCTACACGTCCAAAGATGAGAGAACAATGGCTTACATGTGTCCAAGATTCTAAGGGGACTTGTGGTACGTGGCAACCTGAAACAAAGAAAATCATAAACTAATTTGTGTCTCCTGAGTCCTGACTCTAGTCTCTCCTCCTTCACCCTTCTACGCCTCTTTTCTAGCTTTATCTTCCTATTCGTTTAATGCACGTCACTAACATTCTCACAATACCTTTACAGCAACGAAGCAAAGATTTGTCAACAACTGCAACTTGATAACAGTATCAAACCGAGCAACAAAAAACTTCATAACATCATCTAAATCGGTGTTCTTAAGGAAGCTACATGTCAATGAAGATCAGTTGTGGGTCTTTCATTTTGAGATATGTTAGAAAATAATTAGTTGGATTGTGGTTTTGCATCGATGGTAATTATTTGAATATTTTAGGTTAATGGTGGGTGAATTTATTATGTAATTTCTAATTTCACTTAAGCATCAGATCCAATTTTGTATCAGTAATTTTTAATTTGATGGAATTATATGGGATCCAAGCGTAAGAGTGCTCACCATTTTTTTCTCTTCTAATTTTTTTTGGTTTGTATTTCCAGAAGATGACTCAAGTGTACGAAAAGGGTAAATTGGGAAAGAGAATAATCTAGGGTAAAGGGAAATCAGGGTTTGAGAAGGAAGGATTAGCTAATGAGTTTGTATATTGGATTTGGAGATTAGGGTAGATATTTTGAATATTGATTGCTTTTTGAATGATCGTATTTGATTACGGTGGTGGTGGTGGTGGTAAAGTGAATGAGGGTCATACCAAACAAATCATTTGTGTAATTAATGGTGGTGCTGGTGTTAATTTGTGTATGGAAAAGGAATTGATTGAATAATTAGTGATGGGAGAAGAGGAGGAGGAGGGTGGTGGTGTTCTCGAAGATTTGTGTTAGTGGTTGTCGGGATTCATGGTGGTGGTGGTCACAGATTGAAGGAGAATTGGAAGAAAGAGATTGTGGTGGTGTCGGTGATTGAAGGAGCGTTGGTTTTGCTGAAACTGAAACACACGGAATCACAAATGAAGAAAAATGACTATACTTTCCCCTGGTTTTGTTACAAATTACGACAAACTAAGAAGAAAAATGAAAAACACGGAGGGGTATGCGGGTCTTTTGTTAAGTGCGTATAAGTCTTTTCCGCCCTTCAGTTTTTGTTGTATTTACAGCAGTTTCAGTGTTGATAGAAAACGCGGAGGGTCATTGCTGTCATTTCGTCGTTGAACGAAAATGTTTGGTTACCCCAAACAAATCATTTTGCTTTATATTATAAACTAGTGGATTGACCGTGCCATAATGGCACGGGGTGAAGGGGTGATGGTGCCATGGCTAATGCCTTCGTCGGAGAATCGGGTCAATATTCATCTGCGGTCCTAAACACTATCAACTTGGTTAAGTCATCTTAGCGTTTGCTGTTGAGTTTACCATCTTAGTAGTCGACTAAGTTGGTTCTGATGTTCTGGTGATACTCCGTAGGTTCTGATGTTCTGGTGATACTCCGTACTATTTGTACGTGTTAGTTCAATATAAACACCTTCCTATTTGTACCATTTACTTTCACTAAAATCAAAGGAATGATTAAATGAACTCATTCATTTACTAAAATGTCAAAATTGTACCACACTGTGTATCCCTGATTAACAACCCAATTTTGATAACTTACAATGCAATTATATGAACCCAGCTATGTTGTAGTTCAACGACACCCATAATTTTTTTGTTGGCTCAATCTGTTTTCCATGGAACAAAAGAGCATTATTGGTCCGTTTTCCTGTCTTGATGATCCCTTGTCTTCAATCTCTGCAGCCTTTTCCGCCCCCATGTCGTTCCGAAGAAAAAAAAAATGCTTTCACATTCGACACACTTTGGCATAGGGATGTTCATGTTTTCAAACCTCAAATATGCTTTTGATTCAAATGTTTCAGACAGGCACACTTTGGCATGGAAGATGCAAGTTGATTTTCTATTCTGGATTCTCTCCCACCTGCAAAATCATGTATATAATGAGCAGTATTTTCCCTTGGTGAGAAATTTAAACGTTCGAATGTATAATCTTGTTAGACGACATAGTGGTAAAAGATCAAGTAAATCGCAAAACACAGTTCATTCATTAACTTCATTTAATCATTCCTTTCACTTCACAATTCATCCTGTTCATACCCATAGCTACTCTGCTTGACGACATTTAAACGACTCCATAAGAAAAACTTCTAATGGATGCTCCAACAATCTCTTTTCTGCAACCTTTTCGGACCTCATATGCAACACATTCCAAATGAGTGATCTAGACTAAACTGATTTAGAAAAAGAAAATATTACTAACAGTAGCCAACATGAACAGTGAAGCAATGTCCCTCTTATTACCATGTGCGTGCATTTTTGATATACACTGAACCATATAACAAAATATATTGATTTTCTTTGAGTTCTCTCTATAGTGGATCTTCTAAATCCCCATCCTGTCATGTGCACAGCTGGAAAACTTATGATAGACTATGTAAATGTACATTATCCCACAAAGATATTTCAGTCCACACATTGATAAGTTCTTCTACCCTACGGAACAAAACATACAACACACCGATTAAAATGAAACCACAACTACAGAGTCGCAAGAAACATAACTTAGTATCCAAATTCAAAATTCGCCACTGGTTTTTAAAAGAAAATGTATATAACAACAGGAAAAAGCCCCTTTCCCTTTAATTTGCAAGCTGAGATTAAGAAATTCAGTAAGAAAGTAATTAAGCCTTATTGCAAAATGTTGTAGTTAATCCATTATCAAGTTGCTACTTACTGAGGTTTACTGTAGGTGGTCAAATCATGTGAAAGGATGGGCTTAAGAAAAGCAGTAAGAGATGAACACTTAAAGTCATTTTCCTCACCATTGCTTCTTCAACTGTCATAGAACACTTCTGTATCCATGAAGCCATGGCATAGCTTATCCCCCTAAGTATTTGAAAGCATGGAACATATAGTAATAGTTCCCCCACAAATCTGCCAACTATTAGCAGAATCGAATCAAATTAAGGGTTTAATCAACCCATACCCATAATTAACACTCTAACTCATATCCAGAATTTAACTTTAAGTTTTAGGGTTTGCATATAGGGTTTGTGAATTGAAAGCAGGGATTTAGAGTTGATGAAACCCTTACCGTTAACGAAGTTGGTGATGGCGGTTCAATCAATCTACCCAATTTCGATGTAGAAAGTAGAGGACAAAGTTGGTAATGGTGGTGGTGGTTCAATCAGTTCACCCAATTTCAAATTTAGGGTTACAGGGTAAACATGATTGATTATTCAATCAACCAAATCCAAGCTCTGTATACTCTAGAATCGAAATACCGTAAACATTAATAGAGAGTTAGAGTGTCAAATCGATGAAGATGAAACTGGTCGATTTCGACGAAGAAGAAAGGAATCGAGATCGAGAGAGAAGTTTTTTCTTCGACGTTTTTGTTTTTTGCTTTAGTAGAAAGAGTAATAGAGATGGATAGTTGCCCCTGGATTTGGTGAAATTTACGATAAAAACTGGAAGAAACTCAAAAACACGGAGGGGCAATCGCGTCATTACGTTTAGCGCATTAGTCTATATTACCCTTATATCTGTAAGTATTTACGTCAGTTTCAGGCAGGAAAAAAATTCAAGAAAGGGCAGTTTCGACAGTTCATCGTTGAACCAAAAGTTTGGTTACACCAAACATATCATTTTGCTTTTATTATAGATATCAACTTCATTCTCAAGCTTGATAACGAAAAAACCTTTACCAGGAGGGCTTAATTGAAATTTACATATAGTTATCAACTGTTTTCTTAGTTTTTCTTCAGCAGTTGCAAATTACATCCTAACAAAATACAATCTCCCAATTAAGCTAAATATCCATTCATTAATACTCTCATCTAAATCTTCATCTGGTATATATAACGAAGGAATTTTATATAGATTTTCGGAATCAGCATTCATCTTCTGTTGATCTGAAGTAGACCTAAAATTACTTGCATCTAAACTCAATCCAGAATTCATTTTGTTCGAAGAACAGTTATTGAAGATTAAAAAAACCAGATCCAAAGGAAGTTTTGATCGATTTCAACATCTTAACAACAGTATAGTGAAGAACTAGAAATTAAACACCAATCATTAATGAAAAAAACGAAATCACCTGAATTAATGATGCTTGTAAGAGGTACATAAATCAAAAAAAATTTTAAGAAAAAATCTCAGAGTTAGTCACCCGATTCACTAATTAATTGGAAATTTCCAGACAGAGATACACTAAAAATAATGTGGTGTGTTTGTACAGTAATGTGATACGGTCAATCTTACACGTTTTGATAACCAGGAAGCATCACACACCACATTAGATGTTCCTTTTTCCTCAACTGATCAATGTAAGATATATTATTACAAATAATGAATACTTATAACCAGGGACAGAGCTGTCAAGAGACAAATGGGGCCCTAGACCCCACTACTTTCTGAGATTTAGGTAGTGAAGCTTAGGTAATTTAGTAATATTTTGTAGTTGTGGGGGCAAAGATATATGAAAACGTTGATTTTTTCAGAGTCAAACTAATTATATTATGTTTAAGGAAAAACAGGGGTGAAGGGAGAAGATATAGAGACAAGAAGAAGAACCATCATATTAGAGATTAGTAATCATATTACATAGGTTACAGTACTATATACATATAAAATGGTAAGTGGATGGGCCGCACATCCATGGGCCATAGGCCCTGTAACACTCCCCCTTGTGCGGTTCAATAACAAAACTTTATACATAATGCTCCACATATAGTGCTTTGAATGTATTTCTTCAAATGACGTCCTCTCCTTGATGGCTTGTGTCGAAATCAATCGCCTCATTAAAACTTTGACAAGTAAAAACCCAGTGGGATAAAACCTTGGTACAAATCTTCACATGTAGTACTTCACATGTTGTCTCGTACTCTACATGTAGCTCATCACATGCAATACGATCTTCAAAGATCGATGAGTCTAAGTTAATTGCATCGTTAAAACTTTGTCAGGAAAAACCCAGAGGGACAAAACCTAAACTAAAGAAAAGGAGTACAATATTAAGCCAACTTAGAACATAGCTGGACTCGAATATGTTGCCTCATTAAAACCTTGACAAGGAAAACCCAGTGGGACAAAACCTTGACGAAGGGAAAATAGTACAACGTTACAGATGCAAGTAAAGGTGATCCGTTGCAGATGATCACTTTGCTCCGTTGAAGTTGATTAGTTTCTTCACAACTCTTAAGGCAGAAAATCCTTGTGTGAAAGACAAAAGCCTTAGTTGGGAAATTACATTCCCAGTGTTTGTTGTTGTCTCATTAAAAACCTTACCATGTAACAAAACCCTGTGGGAAAAAGCAACCTTGGTGAAGGAAAATAGTGCAACACACCATTAGATGCTCCCCCTGATGTCAGACAATTTTCATTAGTCTAATGCAGTCAAAAGGAGTTTATCACACTTTACTTTGGTGACTTGAATGTTTATAAGACTATGTTGTTGATTCCGGAAGTTACGTTGCTTAACGTACTATGTTGTTTCATTTCTTTGATTCGAGATATTTTCGTAATATCAACGCGATCTTTGTGTCTTAAACATTCAACATACTTGATGTTTTTAGTGTTGTCTCGCTAAAAACCTTGTCGAGCAACAAAACCCTTTGGGAAAAACTATTCTCGATCGAAGGGAAAAAGAGTACAACACAGCTTCAATTTCGAAGTAAATTATGTCGACATCATATCCTTGAATCCCCCCCTGATGTCGGCATCTCCCCCTGATTATTTTCAGAGTTGTTCTAGACAGTTCCTTTAGTCATGTATTTATCGAAACTGAATATTGGTAATGACTTGGAAAATAATCTACCATATCTCCCTCTGATTACTTTCGTTGGAGAATAGATTATTGTTCCTTCATAATCAACAAATTTTGGATTGCACTTTCATGGGCATTCCTTTTAATGTCTTTATGGGGATAAAACAAATTTATTTCAATGGTTACTTTTAAGTACATGATTACATTCACTATACCATTCCAATGACGTTGCGTTGGCGCGGAGCTATATCTAGCTAACAAGTTCCCTGAGGATGTAAAATTTAATCGAGTACATTATTATACTAA
This sequence comes from Papaver armeniacum, assembly GCA_023531295.1. Classification (NCBI taxonomy): domain Eukaryota; kingdom Viridiplantae; phylum Streptophyta; class Magnoliopsida; order Ranunculales; family Papaveraceae; genus Papaver; species Papaver armeniacum. The sequence continues at coordinate 364,718 of JAJJWW010003088.1, read as the reverse complement.
GTACAATAATGCGTCTATTGTACTTAGATATAGGAATTTCATCTCCCAACACATCTTCGTCATATTCCTTTAGACGAAATGGTTACTTACTTACATTTGAACCTCGACTAATCATCGGAGTGCTATCAGGATGCATGTCTTTGTTAAATTTCCTGACAAATTTAGACATATGCAAACTGGTGGAATAATATACCACAAGCTCGGTATTCGGTCGAGCTTTCCCGCATTTTTCCATCTCAATTTCGGATTTCAAATAGCTTTTAAGGTCTCTTATTACATCAAGAGTACCCATCATGTCTGTAAAATCGACATAAATATCTACAATTCCAAATTAGGAACTTTCTTGTGAGTATGCAAGAAAAAATAAACTTATTTGTCTATCCCCTCCAAATCAAATAGCCACTTAGACGGGTATACCACTTCCGCCTGATTGCTTCAATCTATAAGTGAATGTTCTATTTATTTGTAAACGCACTCGTGGTTTAGAGTTACTTGATTTGGGCAAAAAAAGTCTATCAAGCACTTTTGTAAATATCTTCTATCTCTTGATTCTTTCGGAGATACGTAAAAACCACATACATCTCGCTTTGCATTTCAAGTCCTTTTGAAATTACCAAGCTAACTAAGTAGCGAAACTCTTTAACGTTCATTACAAGAGAACAATTCCAGGGCTTTGTGAGAAACCTCGCGCCACAAGGCGAGTCTTTGTACTTTAAGACTACTTTCTTCTCATTATGCTTTGTGACAAATTAATTATGTATGTCCAATAGGCTTTACACTTGGTTGGTTAGCACTACCACACCAAATACCCGTATATTTGCCAAAGAACTAAGTTCTACCTGGATTGTGTAGGCCAAATATGCTATTTATTTGAAATTAATCAAAATAAAGCATGGTTCGATCTCATTGTGCTCTACTTCTGGAGCAACTATTTATGGGTTATATCATCATTGTGCACGCATGATCCTTCCATTGACTCATGTGCATTCTCATAATCCGTCAGGATTTATTTGTTCTCTAGAATCGATTAAAAACTTCGGAGCGTCCTCCAGTATTGATTCATGGACATAGTCAGAGACAATCAAATGAGATGATTTCATTAATGATACAAATTAGGTTGTGCCTTACTCATCTACTTCCTTTCTAGGTGAGCATCGACCGAACCTGGTGGTCTCTCCATCTTCCTTTATGGAGCCACGGCCTCAACTACACTTCCACCAAGTTTAGTTGCAACACCTTAGTCTATGGTGTACCCCATACTGAGGATTTCTAACCTTGCAGGATTATTTGAAGTTGGTATGTGTGATCTTGTCACTTTAGCGAAATCAGTATACATTCTGAAAATCGATAAATAAATTTTTTTTTGTCACATCACATTTACATTTGTGAAGTACAAGAATCAATGTGAGACACAGTGGGAACACGCCACGACAATTCCTGTCTTTCCCTTAGAAAATAAATTTTCTTATCTCCCCCTAACGACGGGAAGACTGTCTCATTAAAATGACAACCCGCAAATATAGCGGTAAGAGATCTCCTGCCAAAGGTTTTAAAAATGCGGATAATTATTGGAAATTCTTCTCCAACATAATCACTTAATCATTTTGATGACCCATCATAGTACGATGTGGAGTCGTAAGGGCACATATATAGTGCAACCAAGATTGCGTAAGAACAAAAAAAATGTCAGGCTTATATCCAGTTACCAACTGGTACGTAAAGAATGGTTGACCAATTGTGGGTCTAAAACGAATAAGTGAAGATGCGTGTAATATTGCATATTCCCCAAGCAGTTAAAGGTATGTTTGTACGCATAAGCATACCTTAGGCACCATCTGTAACTTTTGATGATAGTCTTTGCGAGACCATGGGGTATAGGATGATGTACATTGATCCTATTAAACATGCAATAACCATCAAGTCCTTTTGATGTGCACTAGCTAGCATTTTCAAGGGGTGGTGAGCCCTTATATGTATAATATGTGCTAGTAGTTTTCCAAACGCAAAACTTCTTGGGAACTATAACTAGTTCAAAATGTCAAAACATTCACCAGATCCATAAGTCACTTTAATGGTCCGCATTCTGCATGAATATTTTTCTAAATTTCACCTTGTTTTCTTTGTAATATGAAATTTTTACCATTTGCATCTTAGGATGGTCTCGATCCTGTTTTACTGAAGACTTTGTAAAAATGAGTGATATGCTTTCTTACCTAAAAGCATAATGGGATGGGGGGGTTTGTGCATCTAGTACTTTAGAGAACACTTATTGAGAGATATACCGCTACTTCGCATTCTGTCAATGTTTTTCCCATTGTCTTGTCCACTCAAACACAGTGATGTACGTATGATTCCTTTCAAAATGAAACATCATGTCACAACCATAGTGCCTTTATGGTTATGTCAAAGCCCAAATGAGTCAATTCCCAACATTTCATCGTCGGAGTCAATATGGATTCAATAATCCAAGTACTATAGTGAATTACATTGCACTAGATTGACTCATTAGTTTCTCTAAAATATATTTCCTTCCAAATATATTGAAGTTTATAAAAGATGCAATCGATTACATTCTCATAATTTTGATGTCCACATGATATCCATTTGCACTAAGTTACTTGGAAATTTAACAAGGTGTGATTATCTCTAGGTACATCTAGAGATTTTGCGACATCTTTGTTCTATCTTGAAAAAAATGAGCGGTGATCTTGCGCTCGATATGATAGTCAATTGGCCGAAAAAAGTTCTTGTTGCCAATAAATTTGATGTGAAAATTGGTTGTTACAATGATACACGTACACGTTACATTTATTTACCAACACCTATGACCCGGTGCATTTCCAACTCTTTTATTTATGATGGGAGCTAGAATTACATTTTAGCTGATCCCATGTTCAATTGATACCCATACTTTGGTGTCAATACTGCTGGGAAAAAAAATTGTCGCATGATATATATGTCCCTTTTCACATGCTTTATATGAGTCAGTACGTCTAACCCTCGTTACTTTGGGTTTCTTTCCATTTTCAATTTTTCTACAATTTGAGAAATTTCTTTATCTCAATAGGCCAAGAGAAACTCACTATGTCAACCACTTACTTTAGGTTGAATATATTACTAAAGATAATTATCTTTTTGTCATACTTCAACATATACCGGTTCGTTAGTATTATGGATGAAGTAGAGAAATGAAAATTTTATGACTCATATCACCTTTTGTGAGTTCTTCCACAATTTGGAATACATGTGATTTTATTTGCAATGTATATTTAAAAAAAAATACCGACACTTAAAAGTCGAGCCAGTGGTTGCATCCCACGGAACATTTCAAATTTGAGGAACAATATCAAGTATCCAATAATGGTGCTCAAATACTTCTAAACCCCAAATAAATACATTGGAATTGAGTTGGTACAACCAATTAAAGAAAATACACCATTCAACCATGACCAATATCATTTTCAATAGAACAAAATAACACTAAAACAAAAACTCTTAATAAACGTGATCAACAATCATAATTTAAGTTGACCGTTTATACTATATGGACTTATTTTACGCGAAAAATAAAATAAAAAAGAACTAGGCATGTTCTAAAAAAAAAACAAATAAATAAGCCTAACAACTATTATTCAATGTAAAAGCCCAAATTAGTTACATACCTTAGGCTTTAGTTCCCGTTGTATATACACCAACCTAGAACAAGCTTGGTTATGCACAGTCCCAAACTGGAACGAAACATAACTGAACTGGATCGGGAAAACCCATCTGGATCTGGAACAGGATCGGGCAGACCCATCTGGATCTGGATCGGGCAGACCCATCTGGAACTGGATCGGGCAGAGGAATCCGGAACATGGTATATGGGTCCGGTTATGGACAAACGGGTCCTTCCCTTTTTTATTTTCACGGATTATTCTTTCTCCTCGTATGTCTCCTCGGATTCCCACCGACCATGAATGGAATTCTCACCCAATAGATGAACATGGTCAGAGATTCAATGAGATAATGATTAGTACACGTGGACGATACAAATACATATATAGTTTAAATCAAATCAAATCATGATTCAAAGATTTAATAGCTATAATATGTATAAAATCACAATTATATTGGATCTGACAAGACAAGGGAGATCAAAACGAAGACATAAAGAGAAATTTTAGGTATACCTCCTATGTTCCCGGAAGATCCCAAGCGCCGGCTTATTTTGACATACCCAATTGCAGACGCGCATCAGTCGCCAGAATATTGTGAAAACCCATTGTAAGATCCACCACATACATATGCATCTTATTTTATTTCGGTGTCGATGCAAATCATCCATGTAGAAAAAGACAAAAAAATCAATCGATCCCATATAGCTCCGCGGTATAGCATCGTGTTGATAACGTGTTTAAGGAAAAACAGGGATGAAGGGAGAAGATATAGAGACAAGAAGAAGAACCATCATATTAGAGATTAGTAATCATATTACATAGGTTACAGTACTATATACATATAAAAGGGTAAGTGGATGGACCGCACATCCATGGGCCATAGGCCCTGTAACATATTATTTATTCTTTTGCCTTTGTTAAAGAAATATCTCTCATTAGTCATCACCTCACAAGTTCACTCGAGTCCAGGACTCCTCGACCATATCACTTATCAGAGACAGAGACAGAGAACCAAGATGAAGGAGAAGAATGGATTGAAAAATATCAAGGTATATCTAACTATTAAAGTTCAATTAATGTTTTTTGGTCATTAATCTTTGGTTGTCAATGAAACTAATTCTCATATTTTACTGTTCTTTATATGATTTGATTAGGTAAACTTCAAATTAGGTTTCTTTCAAATTGGTTTAAAAATTAAAACAATGTTATGTTAGAGAATTATAGTTAGAGATTCGAGAATACCCATACATCCATCTTGAAATCAGATCTTCTAGTGGTTAGGAAATTCAAGTTTGAGTTTTTTTAATTGGGTATTTTTGAAAAAAAATCATTTGTAGATTTTGGGGTTTTTAATTTATCTCGGCTTGTGTGTTCTTGAATTTTCAATTGGGAATGATTTTTGATTTGTTGGCTTGCAGGAATTTAGATTCATGGATTATAATCCAATATGTTTTAAATTTTAGATTTTAAATTCCATTTAACATTTTTATCAATGGTTTTCTTGTAATGCTAGTTATTGGTAAAGGAATGTAGTCACTTATTTATGTTAATTTGAAAAGGATTTAATTTGAGTACTTCTAATTTCCTTTTAGTTGAAATCTCATAGTATGGAGAGATACTTCAAAAAGAAGGCAAAATTTGCTGATACATCATCAAATTCACCACCTTCAAAACGACATTGTACTAGAGATGGGAATGCATCATCTTCTCAACCTAATACACCATGTTCACAAACAAATGCTGCCAGATCAGAAGAAAGTGATATAAGTGTTGAAGTTCCGCAATCAGACCCTTCCAAGTCCAGTGGGAGTAGTTCAATTGTTTTGAGTGAGGCTGAGTTGGCAAATCTTCCTTCTGACCCGGGATTGCGGAAACAAATCATAGAGTATCACCCAAATGTCAGAAATCAATTTCGAAGGGCATATCTTCAGAGGGGACCTTGTCATCCTAGGAATCATTCATACCCTTACAATCTTAAAGGTAGAAGGTTCAATCCTTCTTGGTTCAAGGATCATGAATATTGGTTGGAATACAGCGTATCAAAAGATAAACTATATTGTCTGTGTTGTTACTTATTTAAAACCAGTGGTGCTACTAACTTTGTTGATGAAGGATTTTGTACTTGGAAAAAGAAAAATAGACTGCAGGTTCATGTAGGAGATAGTAGTAAGAGTGCTCACAACACGGCTCGGAAATGTTGCGAAGACCTGTTAGATGAAAGAGTACATATTGACACATCACTTGAAAAGCAAACAGATGAAACCAGAAGGAGATACAAAATTCGATTGAAGGCTTCAATCCAAGTTGTCCGTATACTTCTAAGGCTTGGACTTGCATTTCGTGGGAATGCCGAAGACGAAGATTCTATTAGTAGAGGTAATTTTCTCGAACTTCTAGCATGGCTTGGCGACAATAATTTAGAAGAGTTGAAACCTTATATTATGGAAAATGCACCGAAAAATCTGAAGTTGACCTCTCCGGATATTCAAAAAGATATTGCAAGTGCTTTTTCGTTTGAAATAATTTCTGCAATTATTCGAGATATAGGGGATTCATTCTTTTTAATTCTTGTTGATGAATCTAAAGATATTTCAAATAAGGAGCAAATGGCTATTGTGTTACGATATGTGAAAGAAGGACGTGTTATTGAGCGTTTTGTTGGGATTGAACATGTAGCTAGTACAACTGCCCGCTCGCTTAAAGAGACAATAGATAACTTCTTCTCAAGGCATAATTTAAGTTATTCCATGTTGCGGGGACAAGGTTATGATGGGGCTAACAACATGAAAGGTGAGTACAATGGCCTTAAGAAACTTCTTTTGAAAGAAAATGATTGTGCATATTTCATACATTGTTTAGCCCATCAATTACAATTAGTCAGTTGTAAATGTAGCAAAAATTCATCCTGGATATCAAGGATTTGTTTTCTTTAGTTACTTGTGTGACCAATATTGTTGGAGGATCACCTAAGCGTTTGAAATACTTCGAGAAATTAGAGGGGCGAATTATATGAAGCCCTCTCGCAATGATGAACTTGAAACTGGACAAGGGTTAAATCAAGAATCTAACCTCAAACGTGCTGCGGATACACGATGGGGTTCGCACCATAATACCTTGATTAGTTTGATCAATTTGTTTTCTTCGTAAGGGGGTACGAAGGCGCTTTCAAATGATAAAAATTCGACAAGAGATTTGAAGCCAAAGGTCTTTTATCCCATATGAAGTTATATAGTTTTGCTTTTCGTCTTCATTTGATGAAAAACATCATGGGAATTACAAGTGCTTTGTCGGAAGCTTTACAAAGAAAAGATCAAGATATTGTGAATGCTATGAAACTAGTTCAGATTTGCAAGGCACAACTGCAAGAGATGAGGGATAATGGTTGGAATGATTTGCTTCTTCAAGTATCTTCCTTTTGTGCTCAACATAAAATTAAGGTTGATTGTATGGATAATTCTGGTTCATCTCAAGGAAGACCGAAGCGCAAACCCCAGGAGAACAACAACGAGCATAAATATCGTGTTGAAATATTTTATGAGGTCATAGATTTGCAACTACGCGAACTGAATAATCGTTTTACTGAATCAACTACAGAGTTGCTTCTTTGTGTGGCTTGCTTGTGTCCAACTGATTCTTTTTCAGCTTATGATAAGAACAAGTTCATGCGCCTTGCAGAATTTTATCCAAGGGATTTTTCTGAAACTGACCTCGTGTTACTTGATCATGAACTTGAAACTTACATTTTTGATATGAGAACAAGTGATGGTTTTTCAAGGTTGAAGGGAATTACTGATCTTGCCCAAAAGATGGTCGAAACAAAGAAAAACATAGTTTATCCGATGGGTTTACTTATTGTTGACATTGGCGTTGATTTTACCGTTGCTCTCCGCCTCGTAGAAAGACTCTTTTCGCTATGAAGATATTGAAGACTCGGTTGCGTAATAAAATGGGTGATGAGTGGTTGAACGACTGCTTACTTGCGTATGTTGAAAAGCTAATTATGGATAGCATTGTCGATGACATTATAATGAAGCGTTTTCAAATCATGAAGCCACGTAAGGGACGCTTGTAGAATGATACTTGTGTGCATAAAGTGACATGGAGAAAACATGATACAAGGGATTAACATCAGATTAACTTATATGAATGACTTTTTTGCTCCATAGTTGGGATGACTATGGATATTTTGTTTGCAGTTGATATAATTACATATGTATACCGTCTTTCACATGAATCAACTGTAATATCCTCTTTTTGTTAATATATATCTATATAAGGCTTTTTTTTGGAAATGGGTTAGAATGTTGGTAATTGTCAAATCTTATGTATAATTCATATTTTCCTATATCATTCATGCTACGGTGGTCGCGACGGCTTCATCAAGTTCTGCAAAACGGTAAGCTTTTTATATCTTTGTTTTTGGTAAGCTTTAAATATTCACTGGATTGCAATAATGATATACACTGCATTATTATTTTGCATTTCTGTTAACTACAATGATGTGTCAATGTATTGGTATATAAACCGAACTTCACTCTAGCCTGTTTTTTGTTCACAGGAGGTGATGAGAGGCTGGATTTCAAGACACTCCAGGTGCTGACACTAATTTGGAGTAGTTTTTGTATCAACAGGTAAATACTCTAAACGATTTACGTATGGTGAAAAAAAAAAATTTGGTGAATGTTAAGAGTTTTGTTTTCGACCCCAGGACTAAAAAGTCCTGGCTCCGTCCCTGCTTATAACTCCACGACCATCACTTCCTGAGGGATCCAATCCCTCCAAAATGGATAGCCAGATGAGAAAAATATCAAGTCAGTTTGGTTCATCATGGAAAGAAGTCTGTTTTAATTAAATAAAAAAATGAACAAGAATCAGTTGTATAGTAAGCAAAGTTGAACAAAAACCTTGATAAGGCGGTTCTTGTGATAAACAATGAATCCTTGGACATCAATATGGTCTTTAGCGTCCTTTACAAACCCCATCGTCACAGTTGCAACCACCTGATATCCAAGCAGGAAAGACAAAGTTCAAAGTTTAGGCTAGATAGATTTCAGGGACATCAGCAAAGTATTCATTGTGTAGTAAGAAGAAAGAACTTCTACATTTGGATCCTTCAGCATACCGTCAGCACCATGTTGTGGCCTATAAGTAATCTCTTGAGAAAACATCATATCATTAATGAGATTGTGGTGAACAATATCCTCACCACGGAGAACCATTCGGAAGCGAAGTGGAATTCTGAGATAGAGAATAGAATCAATAGATGCATACCTATGCCTCATTGAGATAATGGTGCTAAGTAAAAAGATCAATGAAAAGAATCCAGACATGATGGAGGTAAAAGATGTGAATGTTTTATGGGAATTGAAACCAAAGAAACACCAATCTCTGTAGTGTCAAAATAAGGGAAACTTAGCCTAGCACCAGCTATGACTACCAAAATGATACAGAACGGGAACCCCAAATTCACTAAAAAGACTAAGAAAACACTTAATGATACATCACGGATAACACAACATAATAACATACCCTTAATTGAATGTAAAAAATAGCCGGGATGTAAACAGTTTCATCCTAGCCATTTTGAAATACTTTTTCATCAAGCTGAATCCAACTCGCACATGGTTGTTACCTTGTTGCAGAGTTGGACTGTGGGCGTACCTTTCAAGGAACAACCAATTTCCTTGAGGTTTGCTCTTGTTTTAACCCCAACAATAATTACGATGTAAAAACTTCATCGGAGAATTATATCTTTATTTTTATCTCTCTTTTTGGCAATCACCGTCCCAATCACAAAGGGAAATGAATGCGAGACTATATTGCCAAGGAAAGATTGATCGGTAATAGGAAACTATGGCCTTTTTATGGGCCTTGGTAGATCCTGACCCATCATTCACGTCATTATAAAAGCAATTTACACCAGCGTGCAGAAACGTACATTATTTCTCTCACGCCAGCTCTCTCATCCAATACAATACACCGGACGCTCCCTTCGAACAATTAAACTAGCATCGCAAGAGCAAACAACCAGGTAATTTAAGGCTCTCTACTCTTAATGAGCTGAGTATTCCGGTTTCATATAAGCCGTCTCAATTACTATGGGTAAAAAACTAGGTTTTTGTTTCGATTTTAGGTCTTTTGTTTGGCTTTGGGCTTTCCTTTTTGTTTTTGTTTTGGTAATAATTTTAGTCTTTTTCTGTTAGATTTTCGGTTTTTCATTCTTGGATGAATTCGTGTTTAGAGAGATAGTGAACTTGTTTGAATTGTTACAACAGGGTAGGTACTCTTCATTTCCTCAAATGGAATCATTATCTATTCATGACCAGCTTGAGGATAGTTACTCTCCGTTTCCTCGAGTATCTATTCATGACCAGCCTGAAATTTCTCCTGAGGATAAGGAGGATATGAGGAAAATGGCTTTATGGAGGGACCATCTAATAGCAAAAGCAAAAAAGCGAATAGAACGGTAATTTTAATGCATTTTTTAGATTTTGTTGAATCGTTTACATTATTACAAGTAGCTGTGTATTAACCCAACTCAATATTCTCTTGCTGTGTAGTGCTGCGAAAGAGGCCATAGCTGCAGGACGCGAGCCTGACCCCGAGAGGTAATTAAGCAGTAAATCATTATACATTTTGATTCATTATCTTTTGTATCGTTGTTTATGTCCAGCGGTTTCTGTTATTCACACTCTTATGTACACTAAACACTTGTTTGGTGCAGTTACAATCCTAAAATTACCCAATATGATTGGCTCCTTCTTCCCCCAAGCGAGTTGAGATTAATTCATATGAAGGATGGAGGTCAAGTGCTCCCATGAAAGCCACTACTGCCGCAAATAAGCTAATACATGGAGTGGAGGTATGTTAGTACTTCTTCAGCTTTGATTATCTTTAGTTAAGTGGCAATCATTTTCTTGGGTATATACCTACTCAATTATCAATTGAAAATTCTCTTGCTGACACTACGATATCCTTCACTCATAAACCTAGTTCTTGATTTGCCATTACTTATTTTGTAAGGAACGAATGTATTAGGTGAGGCGCCAAGCCCTTTGCCTCGAAAAAATAAATAAATAATTCCTCACGTTTTAGCACCTTGGGAGTTTTTATTAGCTAGGCGTCCCCTGCACGTACGCCTAGGGCTCGTCCGCCTTTAACAACATAGGACTACTATTTGCCATTATTTTGTGAGGAATGAATGAACCATATTTAGTGTATAGACTTCCATGCTCAACTCACTTATATTCAGCTTGTTTTCTCATCATTAATTATTCATATGTATTTGTTTATACTGACATTCCCCTTGGAATTCATATATATGTTTATACAGGATAAACTGTATGAAAAAGTACAAATTTCATCCCCGTTGCCTTGGAAAAGAGAGGAAGTTCTGCGCCAACCTTCTCTCATTTGGCAGAAGTCTGCTCTGGTTTCTTTTGTGTCCCCCTTAAAATTCTTTAGTACATATTGTAATCTGGATATTTATAACGCAGAGGGTCGTTGTTGTTCATTATCAATATTCAATTCAGCCTCATGTTTAACCTACTTATTTTTTATCGAATGTATGCATGGAAGACTTTGCCTCATTTGCCGTTTCATCAGCCCAATCTCTCTTAAAGCTGAAATACAAGTTCCAATGCCTCACAGTTTACTAGCACCAAATATTTGGCCTACCCAATCAAATGTCAAATACACCCCTTGTATTTTGTGCATAAAAGACAAGAAATTGTGACTATACTAGTAATTTCACATCATAACGTCTTCCAGTAACTAAAATATGAGAGCCGAATTTCGTCTCGTTTTCAGATATTTACAGCACCAAATACAACACGCGCATGTGAAATTGTTAATGCCTAGACTCCCTAGTTTCTCATCTCTCTGGTTCTACATCTTAAATACGTGGTGATCACTATGCGCAGAGCATAGAGAGTTGGAACGTCAAGGGTTCTTCTTGCAGAAATATAGTATCGATTCCGGAGAATGTGTAGTAGCAGTAGATGGAAAACATCAAAAGAGCAAATAGATATGTTAGAAGGATTTTACAAAGCAGGAATTCAAACACCAAGTGCTGCAGAAATTCAAGATATGACAAGCAAGTTGAGAGTGTATGGTGATATTGAAGGTAAGAATGTTTTTTATTGGTTTCAGAATCATAAAGCTAGACAGAAACAAAGACAAGTTAGACATGCTTATGATTATGGTTATGATCCAAGAATTCGTTTGATTAATCGTGAGCAGTTTGGTATTCGTAATCAAATCTCATCTCCTATGGGTTCATCTCTTTATCCATCTCCTTACACCAACGGTAATGAACTGTCTTTCTCTCATGCAGTCACTTTCTTAGAGAGACGAACGTTTTGATCAATTATAAGTTTTAACAAGTCTTTTAAATGCATGAAGTACTTCTAAGTTCTAACAAGTCATTTTGATTTTGTGTAGTTATGTCAGGTCTTTGCAGCAGTAAAGGTAGTCCATATTATGTGCCGGCAGGGCCAAGTACTTATCCAGTTCCATCTTATGCTCATCAACATCCAAATCCAAAGTTATCACTTCCTCCAAGAAATACTATTATTGAAAGATCTGCCACCAACGTTGCCAATCACTGGCGGATCTATGTAGTGACTTGGGCTGGCTTAAGCCAGCCCAAAGTCCGAAAAAAGGTTACATTTTGTAGTGTATTTGTGTTTGGTTACAACGTTGAAAGATCTGCCACCAACGTTGCCAATCCTAGTATACAACCAGTTGATAATCATTCTCATCATCATGGGGTTGAGTACGTCAATTATAAGCAGAAACAGGCCATGGCATGTAGCAGTACAAGTTCTGTTGAGACATTACCATTGTTTCCTATATGTGTTTAGTAAGGATTATGATGCTTTTACAGCACAAAGTGAGGGCAGTCGGAAGTTCTTTGATTTCTTTGCAACTCATTAGGTTAATATTAATCAACTTCTCTTTGAATTCTTTGCGATTCACTAGGTTAATATTAATCATCTGCTCTTTGGTTTCTTTGCGATTCACTAGGTTAATATTAATCGTTTGATTTCTTTCCTTTTAATTGATCAGCAAAATTGAAGTTTTCGTGTTTCCTTTTTGGTTCTAATGCGTGTTCCCTCTAATCATTATTTTCTTAGACTTGACCCAAGGAATTTGGCCGACACCTAGCCTTAAGGCGTGGGTGAAGGCTATGCTATTAACATATTTCCCATTCACTTGGTTACTGAAAGTCTGAAATTCCCTAGGAAACAGAGATTCATCAATATCAATCAAATGAAAACACCAACGCCCACATAGTGATCTTAATTAAACGTTTTAATACTTCTTTCGCTCCACTGGCTGCTAACAGAAAAACAATGAAACCCCATATTATATGCTACTAAGCTCACACTGAATCCTCTTTTGGATAAATACCATAATGAACACTAAAAATTCAACGTTGTCCATGTAAACATTTGTCAATAAAATGAATCCATAAATTCACAAAGATTAAGTAAACCCTAGTATCATAACCAGGGCACATGCTAAGATCATACCCTAAGGCCTCTTCCTATGGGTATGCCAAACACTGATATTTGGCATATATGCACCCATTATGGGTATGCCAAACTGCCAAACTCATATGCCAATATGTTATTCCTGGCATATAGGCATAGGAGACAGAGTTTACGTCGAGCGATAGAGATTCTATCGCTTCGCTGAGCGATAAAGACTTTATCGCTGGCGATATTCACTTTATCTCCGGCGATATTCACTTTATCTCCGGCGATATTCACTTTATCTCCAGCGATATTCACTTTATCTCCGAGTAATTTTATATATATACTCCCTCCGTCCCATATATATAGGCGGAGAGAGACAATTCTCTTAGATTAAGAAAATTGCATGGGATTCATAATTTTATATGTTTTTTCTTGTTTTACCCTTCGTCTTATCTCCAACACAATTACCTATGTACAATAAATATGGGTATATATGGAAAAATTCATCTTGGAAAGCAAAGTCCGCCTATTTAGTGGGACAAATAAAAACCAAAATTCCGCCTATATATGTGGGACGGAGGGAGTATAAATTCTCCTTCTCTCCTACTTTTTTATTATTCTAATATATTTTTATATTTAAAGGGTCCCACTAAATATATTATAACACTAAAACTTTTATAAATACCCCACCACACAACTCAAATATATTTTTTATTCATTAGGGTCCCACCCAACACAATTAAATATATGTTTTTAATCAAGTTTGGCATATCTACCATAGTGGGGAAACTCATTTGCCATGCCACATGGCATGCCAAACAACATTTTTTTGCCATACCCATAGGAAGAGGCCTAAAGAACAATTTTTATAGCAACTCAAGTGAACTTTCTTTTCTCAACTCTTTTTTATGAAATAGTAAAGGGTCTGTTAACGTGTATACCCGTACACACGTTAACAAGGGTATTATCGACCCTTAATTACATAGGGAATATAAATATATTAGTAGAATATTAATACCCTAATTATCTCTGACAACGAGACTAATGTTCCACTAATACCCCCATATGTTTATTAATTATGGCAGAAAAACGTCACAGAATTTCTCTTTGTCTTTGTAACTTTCCCTTTTCATCTTCTTCACTCCATTTATCTTCTTCGAGAGGATTATCTACCTCTTGTCTATTTTAACTATTTTTCCATCTATCTTCTTCTTCTGCATGATAATCACATCGCGAATTTTCTCAAACAATTTAAATATTCATTGACCATCTAATTAAACTACTATATCTTCAGAAAAATATGATATGATTTTATCTTGCTATACTAATAATTCGACTTATTTTCTATTTAATCAATAAGAATTTATTTCAGGGGAAAATTAGGTTTTGGGTTTTTATCAATTGGGCGATTTTCAATATGATGATATAAAATTTCAACCAAGATCTAAAGTTTCTGATAATATAAACTTAGGGTCTGCAAAATCAAGAACTGTTTCAAATCCATTAACCAAACATTACTATTTTGTTAATGGTTTTCCAATGAATTTCATTCTGATTTTATTATTTGGGGGAAGAACACAGGAGAAGATGAAGATGAAAAGGGGTGAGAGACATAAAGCAGGGAAGTTTTTTTATTTTTATGACCAGGAGAATAATGGAATTTTGTTGTGTAGTAAAACAAGAAATGACTAATAATTATCCCTATAAATAATTGTTTGACCCGATAAAAAAGTCTACTGATTCCTGGAGGTTAACGTGTATAACAAATGCCAAATAGTAACTCATTATCACAAGACAAAAATTAAGTACACCCTACATTTATAACAGGGGAACATCTTAAGAACATTTTCTTAGTAAATCCAGTGAACATTCATCCTCAACTCTTCTTTTGCAATAACACAAATTTATCATAGAACAAAAAATAAGAGGCTAGAATCAGGGGAGGGGGAAACTGAATTAAACAACCATTTGTGATAAACCCTAAATTCCAAACCCTAATTCCTCTAAATCCAACAATATAAAAAGTTAAGGCAAAAACGAACTGACTGACGAAATGTTAAACATCAAAGCAAAAACGAACTTTAAACTGATGAAATGTTAACAACATCAGTACCGAACCACTTTGATGAAATGTTAACAACATCAGGTGGAAGAAGAAAAAAAAAGTGAGAAAAACCTAATACGGCGAAGTGTAAGGAACCAAAATATATATATGCGTTTCCTGTACAGCTCGGAAAGCTAATTGTTTCCAACTTGGATCACGAACAAAACATCATTCTGTCAAAATTAAGGAAACTTGAAATTCCGATTCTTGCAGACCGACATCCTTTCCACACTAAGTTATGGAAATTGGAAACCCTTTCCTAATCCAACGCTGACATAAATTAATCTATCAATACTGTTGTTACGTAGAGTTTGAAGAGGTAATCTATTGAAGTTCTTTATATTAGTGCTCCTTTTTTAGGTCTCCTGAAAGAAAGAAATAAAGAAAGAACGAAAAATATTAATTAGTGCTCATTTTTTAGGTCTCCTGAAAGAAAGAAATAAAGAAAGAACGAAAAATATCAGGTTTCTACCAGGATTTAGTTTCTTTAAGGAAATAGGAAATCCAATCCTTGTTTGAAGAGGAATACATAAGGTAATCAATTTATATATATATAGTGGTCCTCCCCCTCTATTGAATTATCAATTAGGGAAGGAAAAAAAAAAAAAAAGGAGGCAGAGAAAATTATAATGGCAGACTTCGATTCTGGTATGAGAGAATCAAGAGACCTTGAAAGCGGGGATGTCAAAGTAGCAGAAACTGCGCATCAAATTAGTCAAGATTCATGGCTACAAATTGCTTTTATACTTACCACCGGTATAAACAGTGCGTATGTATTGGGATATTCCGGCACGGTTATGGTTCCTTTAGGTTGGGCAGGAGGTTCAGTTGGTTTGGTTTTAGCAGCAGCTTTGTCGTTGTATGCCAATGTTCTTCTCGCCAAAATTCATGAGCTTGGTGGAAAGAGACATATCAGATACAGAGATCTTGCTGGCCATATCTATGGAAAGAATGCGTATGCTCTTACATGGGCATTCCAGTACATAAATCTATTCATGATTAACACTGGTTATATCATTCTAGCTGGTCAAGCTCTCAAGGCTATGTACGTTCTTTTCAGGGATGATCACGTAATGATGCTCCCTTACTTCATTGTTATAGCTGGGTTTGTTTGTGCTTTGTTCGCCTTTGGTGTACCACATTTATCATCTCTGAAGATTTGGCTAGGATTTTCAAATTTCTTCAGTATCATATACATCGTCATAGCATTTATATTGGCGCTTAACGACGGGAAGAAGGCTTCACTTAGAGACTACAACATTCCGGGTTCAACAGCAACCAAGATTTTCTCCTGTATCGGTGGATTTGCAAATCTCTTTTTCTCATTCAATACAGGAATGCTTCCAGAGATACAGGCAACAGTGAAACAGCCCGTGGTTGGCAACATGGTGAAAGCTCTTGTCTTTCAGTTCACAATCGGACTTGTACCTATGTACGCCATTACTTTAATGGGATACTGGGCATACGGAAACCAAACATCAGCATACCTCCTTAACAATGTCTCAGGTCCAGTATGGGTGAAAGCAGTGGCCAACATTTCAGCCTTTCTGCAGTCCGTCATCGCTTTACATATATTTGCGAGTCCAATGTACGAATACTTGGATACAAAATTAGGTCCAACTAAAGGAGGTGCATTTTCTCATTCAGAGTTCTTGTACGAGGGGGTTACCTAGCTATAAACACCTTAGTGTCAGCTCTTCTACCTTTCCTCGGAGATTTCATGAGTTTAACTGGGGCCTTCAGCACATTGCCACTCACATTTGTCCTCGCCAATCATATGTACCTAATGGCAAGGAAGCATAAGCTTTCAATGCCACAAAAATCTTGGCATTGGCTCAATATCACTTTTTTTAGTGTAGTGTCCGTTGCTGCAGGGGTTTCAGCCGTGAGGCTAATCCTAGCTGACTCCAAAACGTACAACATTTTTGCGGATCTCTAACGACCAGACGAGCAGCGCCTTACGATGTGCATGATCGTTGTTGTATCAGATAGAGGAGACGCGCCAAAGTGTTCGGATCATTACTAAATCTAATTCATATATTTGGGCTGTTTATGCTTCAGCTAGCGGAGTAATGTTACTCGGGTTATTATTATTTTAATTATTTTGTGGAGTCATTCTTCAATATGTAATGTGCAAGGTCTAATATTCGAGCCTGAAAAGGACCAATTAGAACACTTACTATCCATTCTGCTGCCCTCTTAAATATCTTGTATATTTTTTAACTTAGCAGAATAATTACATTGTGTTCCAATTTTACCGGTGATCGTTGATAAATCGTCATATTTAATAAGGAAATTTTCTAAATGAAAGTCGTTTTGACAAAGACATTACTAATCTTTATCCCTTAGCCTAGTCGTTTTGACAAGTATTGAGTGCGGATTCAGAAAGGTTGCATGTACTCTCTAGCTAGTTATACCACTTAATTTTTTGTCTACATTAATGGTCAAATATCATCGTCTAATCAAGGTTGTTGCCGATGATTTTTCCTTGAACTTTTGTTACTTAATCCTCGTGCAAGCACACAACTTTGTTGGAGTGAATAATTGAGAACTTGAGCTATTTTGCGTGACAAGAAATATAAATTAGACAAAAATACGAGTTTCCTCTGAATCAAGGAAAAACCACCTTATCATGCTTTCATGAGACTGCATATTCTCCGTGAGCTTAACTTTCATGTAATTGAATTTAAAAGAGCTCGATCTATCAAAAGCTTCACGACTTTACAACTTTATGTTAGAGACTTGAGATGGTCTTCGTTTGCACTTATTGTTGCACTTTGGGGATTGAATATATAAAGACGTTACATGGATGGACAAAACAAGATTTTTTGTTCCTGATGGTGTAGATCCCATAAACGATACATATGTTTTAATGCCATCACATGAAAGTTAATGTACAACTCTGGTGTAATGCCATCACATGCACATTAAGTTGAGTAAAACAAAATGGATGATATAAATGAAGATTGTGCTAACAGTATCTATCTCATCATAAAGCCGAGTTATTACGCAGACAATATTGCTCTCCAATCCCATTCGTCAAACCTAAAAAAAAACACAAAATCCACAGAGATTGTTCGAATATGATAGTTGGCAGCTGAGCCAATTCGTCAAAATTTGCCCCATTTGCCGTCAGGGCCGGTCCTGGCTTTTTGGTGGCCTTAATCGAAAAATAATTTGTGGCCTCATAATAATAAAAAAAAAAATATAACAAAATAAAAAGTAGCACCGCTAATCCAAGAAAAAAATAATCACCATTAACCCATTAATCAATTATATATAAGATTTTTTTAGGCAACTAGTAAGGAATCCATGATGACAACCTCTTGAAATCGGGTCTATTTTTAGTAGCCAAATAGTAGAAAATGAGGGATTCTTCATAAACAAGAAAGGATTTTTACCTTCTTGGAGCATTACAAATTAGAATACAATATCGGCTCATAAATTCTTATTTACGAGAGCAAGTACGTATTTATTTTATTATTTTTTGATACCAAAGATCATGTAAGTATCAAACGTAATATTAATTGGGAAGAAACAGATACCATGCACCCAACAATGAAACATAAAGGAATATCAAGTATGTATATGCATTAAAAAAAATAAAAATAAAAATAAAAAATTCAAATCGTGTACAGCTGATTTGCCAGAGCCCAGAGGTGTATCTACTAGAGTCTAGACATAGCTCCCACGACCTGCTCAAATATGGGCATGACACATCTACAACGTGTGTCACCGATCATTCATGCATTTATTTGGAACTCTTTATTCGAAATGTGATACGCAATGAACATAACACCATTTCGTTAGGGGTGATTGAGTTTTCAAAATTTTGAGGCCCACTTTGATTTGTGGCCTCAAGCGCCGCTTGAGCTGCTTTAACAGCAGGGCCGGCCCTGTTTGCCGTTTCATCAGCCCAATCTCTCTTAAAGCGGAACTACAGGTTACTGGCACCAAATATTTGGCCTACACTGTACTGAGATATTATGACGCCCCTACAAAAGGCTGTAACCACCTATTCAAATGTCTAATACACCCCTTTTATTTTGTTGACATCTTGAAGCTGGTTTGCATAAAAGACAAGAAATTGTGAGTATACTAGTAATTTCACAGCATAACGTCTTGCATGACTAAAATCTGACAGCCAAATTTCGTCTCGTTTTCAGATATCTGCAACGCCAAATACAATACGCGCATGTTAAATTGTTAATGCCTGGAGTCTCTAGTTTCTCATCTCTCTGGTTCTACATCCTAAATACGTGCTTCACTACCACTGATCACTATGCGCAGAGCATAGAGAGTTAGAACGTCAAGGGTTCTTCTTGCAGAAATATAGTATCGATTTCGATCGGAGAATGTGTAGCAACAGTAGATGGAATCCATCAAAAGAGCAAATAGATACGTTAGAAGGATTTGATAAAGCAGGAATAAAAACACCAAGTGCTGCAGAAATTCAAGATATGACAAGCAAGTTGAGAGTGTATGGTGATATTGAAAGTAAGAATGTTTTTTATTGATTTCAGAATCATAAAGCTAGACAGAAACAAAGACAAGTTAGACATGCTTATGATCCAAGAATTCGTTTGATCAATCATCCGCAGTTTCTTATTCGTAATCAAATCTCATCTCCTATGAGTTCAGCTCTTTATCCATCTCCTTACACCAACGGTAACGACCTCTCTTTCTCTCATTCAGTCACTTTTTTCCAGAGACGAACGTTTTGATCTCATGGTTGTAAATGAAGTACTTCTTTGTTTTAACAAGTGTTTTTGTTTTTGTGTAGTTATGTCAGGTCTTTGCAGCAGTAAAGGTGTAGTTGCAGGAAATCCTACAACTACACCCAATATATTTAGACAAGATTCTAAGTAATCATAATGGAATTCTTTATTATTTATCAAGATTTATAATTGGTTACAAGATATTACAATGACTTTACTTGCTCTCCAAATAAACTTTCTCTCTCCTAATTTCTTGTCTAACAGACACTAAAAAGATCCCTCTTATCTGATAATTTCTTCCCCTTATATAGGATTCTTCATAGTGGATGACAGCTAAGAGATCCACTATTTTCGTAATCATTGTGCGTTACATTCGCTCGTGTAGGCTCACTCATTCTCGCACAGTTTATAATTCGCATAGACCATCACACCATACTCGTGACTTTGCTGACATCATCCAGTGCGTCATCTCGATTTTAACATGTGCGATAGTCGTCGCTTACGTTAGATAATCTTCACTTCGCATATTTATTGATATGTGCGATATTCCACTCCTACATTCTGCCTCTTCTCATTTCGTTTACTCTAAAGAGTGAGCGATATGAGAAATTTCCATCCTATAATATCGCACATGCGTATCTTTTCGTATTCTGCCGACACCCTTCCGGAATTCCAGCTTTCCTTATTTACGCGCGTCTTCTTAACCATTCATTATCTGACACGTCCTTTTAACCGCCTGTTTTTATCCATGCATTCTTCGCAATAATGAAACAAAGTCTTGAAAAACGAGACTTACTTTCTCCTATATATCTTCTTTCGTCTTCTTCTTAATTCTTTTTTCTTTTTGCTTTCTTACTTCATCTTCTCTGCTATTGATTTCATTGATCTCGATCTTTATCTAATAACTTTCACTCTTCTTCATTCCCATTCTTCAATGGCTCCAGCTGGTAAAAAGATGGAGACAGAATTCATTAAGTTAAAGGAAGAACTCAATTCAAGAGGTTATTCACTTTCTTTTCCTTCATCATCTGATTATTCATCCAAACTCAATCATGATTTGATCAACTCTGAACAATGGAACAATCAAAGAGTTATTGTCTCATTAGGATAACTTTTGAATAGTCTTCAAATTCCCCTGTATAACCCAGAAATTCCCTTATTCTATGAAATTCTTGCTGATGATCGATTCGCATGGGGAATATTCACTACAAAAACAGGTCCTATTAGTGAGGGTTTTTTTGTTAGGGCGTCACAAACAGTCCTATTTGTGAGGGTTTTTGACCAACCGTGAGAAATAGTAGGTTTAGTCAAAGGAATAATTTTTCTTTTGTCGGTTTCGTGTTTCCGACAGTGTAAAAAACAATTCAGGCAGAATAATGGCCACGGTTTCCCAGCCGTCAAAAATAGTTTGAGAAATTGGCTCCACTTTTTTTGCACTCCCGCACTTATTTCACCAAATTTTAACTAAAATAAGAAAATAAAAATTCTTTTTTTATTCTATTTTTCAGCCTTATCTAGTTATCTTCTATCTTCTAAAAATATCTGTTCTCTTACCGTTTTCTCCGCCGCTGAAGAACTTCCAGGTTTGCTCTCGCCTCCTCTTCTATCACTACAAAAACATGAGTCTATTGCTACTCTATTTTACCACACATTCAAAAATAATGTGGCAATAGGTAGGTTTTTTGCCTCACTATGTTGTGGGTGTGGCATTAAAGAAGATCTATTGCTACACGCACGAGTAGGCGAGGCAAAAAAATACTTTTTTGCCACACATAATTTTTAGCCGTGGTAATAACTTACATTTTTGCCACATCGGTGTAGCAATATTCATTAATAATATAATTAATAATAATTCTACTCCCTAATGCCTCACTCTCGTCGCTATAGCTGCAAATAAAAAAAAATATAGTTGTTTTATTGCATGAGTTATCGAAAGAAAAAGAGGTTCTTATTTATAAGAAAAGATTCCAAAATATTCAACAGTCGAGAATAAAAAAAAAAAAAAAAAACTTCTTCGTCTATGTTTAAGAAAAGATTCCAAATTCCATGTAATGACATTTTAATAACAATTAAAAAACTTAAATATGGTAAGAAAAAATGTCGTATATGTTTTTGTTGATGGTGGATTTTCATTTAAGGTTAAATTTGTAAGTAACCAGAAAATCATGCGCTGACATCTTGTAAAAGATAAAGCCGTTTATAAGTGACGGATACTCCTCACTTAATTCACCAAGAATGGAGCATGTAGCAACAATCCCATTCTCAGTGAATACATGAAATTCCTCCAAGGTTGGAGCATGTAGCAACAATCCCTTCCCCGTGAATTTCATATCAGCCTTGTATTTCCCGTACTCATTATCGCGTGGCATGACGACGAGTGTTACTCTTACGCAGTAACACGAACCTCCAAGCACTATAATGAATCATTATCAGTGTGGCATGACGACTGAGTGTTACTCTTACAGAGTAACACGAACCTCCAAACACTATAATGAAACCATGTACGAAATACCCGTACACGCTGATTCTCGGTGTGTTATACTAGCCCGAGCCCTCTCGGTGTGTTATACTAGCCCGATTGAGCCCCTCTCGGTGTTTTATACTAGCCCGATTGAGCATCCCAAGACCGACCATATCGGTCCTGATATGATCTCGATCGCAGCCATCCAACTCCACAAGCATGATTGGATGACCCGGATCAATTCCATCACCCCCAAGGTGTATGGAATACACACGGCCGACCCCGCATGGTCGACCATTGGCCTTTGCTTGCCAAGAAACCTTCCATACCAAGCATTATGGGCGGAAAACCCTAAATTAGGGTTTGCGGCATATTACATGTGCCGCAAAACGGTCTCAACCATCCATCTTCGCAGGTATAGATGGAGGGTGTAGATGCGACTCAAAGGGCCCGTGAGCATGTCGACACAATCACCATGTGACCGCCTACATACATGACCACCGGTCAAAACCAACCATGATTGGTTACAACAAATTCGTCCGCCTGAAAGAGCATGGTCGCACGGCTTTGCAAGCCAAAATTAGAGTTCAAGCCATCACGTGCGTCCATCTTCTCCGGCACGAATGGAGGGTCACAGATTAGATTGAGCAAGGGTCGGTCACACCAGCATGACCACCGTGAGCTCATCTACCTCCTCATGCGGTCGTCCAAGGCATATCATGCCCGGCCAATCCAAAACGCCCGCTCAAACATGCGTGGATACACTTCCCAAATTGCAAATCGATCTCGACCACTCAACTTCACCGGACGAATTGGGTGGCTTAGATCACGTTTCATGAGACGGTAAGACATAGGCGTGAACATCACCTACCGTCTACACGCCAAACCAACCGGCCAAGACCGACCAAGCTAGGTCGTCTTGGAAAACGCGCCGAAAAGGGTATGGCGCGCGCGACTTCTTGCGGTATCAAACTCTTATCGCAAAATCAATCTCACCACTCCTCTTTGACGGTCAAATCGAGTGGCCCAGATCGCGCTTTCATGAGGGAACGGAATACGTGCACCTACACCATCATGCCGCCAACACGCATGTATGGTCGGTCCTCTCCAAAATCCTTCCCACGCTTGGTTTCGACCAAGCTAAAGAGTGATGCTTGCGCACCTCTTTAAAAACCCTAATTTCATCAACTGGTCGTAGATGAGTGTCTCAAACATCATCTCGTCCGTCCGACCTCACCAAATTTGGTTATACAACCCTGGTCGAGTTATTTGGTTAGTGAGGAGTCATTACCCATCACCGTACCACACCGTAATGCGCACTGCATAAAATACACACGGTACTTCACAAGTATCGACTTTCGAATAACGCAGTTATTCAATTCAAAGATTACATGCTATCTTTCGTGGATCCACGATCCACATTCCGGTTATCAATCATGTCACAAACCGGGGATACATACTGGGTATTGGTCTGGCGGTTTACGGCGTGCGGCGTAACGCGCCATCACAAGAACGTGTTAGGAAGTCATGGACGGTTAGAGATGAACAGGAAAAGTGGGCAAGACCGGTCGTGTGTTACCGACACACAACTCCACTACTCCATCATTCCACTACCTCCACTTCCCACGAGAAACGTGAATGAGGCTCAATGACTTGTATAAATAGGGTCTCCGCCCTATTTCCAACACACAAGGAATAACGGAGAACAACACAAGTTCGGGCGAGACAGTAAAATCAACATCCGAGCCTCCTTACATTAACCGTAAGCCCGCTCACTTTTTCACAAGTCATAAGCAAGCCAACACTTTCACAATCTCAACACCTTCTTCGCTTTCTCCCTAAGATCAACCCCATCTCCTTCACTTTGTGACCGAAACAAGTCCGGGAACGGCCATTTCTTGGTTTAGGCCGGACTTGCACATGATTGATCTCTCGAACCTACAAGCACTCACCGCGCAAAGGCATTTGTTGAAGGTTTAGATTCATTCCTCATCCACACCCCAAATTACCAAATTCTCAGAGTAATTTTCACCCATCAACAATTGGCGACCACAAACGTGGGAGATTAATCTCTCGGTTCGTAAAATCAATTTCTTTGAAATCCGATCCAATTTCATCAATTTCAAAAGGGTAGATCTTAGAACCAATTCAATCGAGAATTCATTCCAAGATGGTGGAACCGAGGTCCTGGATCGACAATCAACTCGATGGAGCCAGCATGAATGACACTTCCGGTGTTGATGTACCCGTCAGTGAAGCTACGCGGTCAATACATCTCGTGGAGTCACACTTCTATCACCAACACTAGCGGAGCAGAGACATCCCAATAGGTGTAACACCTCCCATCACTGAGCCAGAGCAGCCAAGAAATCCCGGCATCTCTTGGAGCGTAACGCCTCCAAAGGTTACCCGAGCAACAACTTTCACTCCTCCACCAGACGAGGAGCCGGAGACACAAGAGGAAGGCCTCCGTCTAGTACCATTACAGACTTGATGGAGAAACAGGAAATTCTTGCTAAAACTCAAACATATATGGCCGCAACTCAGAAAGAGGTACTCACTTTCCTTAAAACTTTGACTGAACGATTGCCGCAAGATTCACGGCAACCCTTGAAGTCGGCGAGAGATGCATTCAATACACCCTGAGAGCGGTGTTTCCACTCGGACTCACATGAATGAAGAAACTCGTGTTGCTCCTGAGCGCCAAGGGGAGAGAGGCCAGTCTTCCAACTTCATTACGCGTGAAGATCTAGAGCGACTTCTCCAAAATCGAGGAAATGGGGACCGAACGGACGTACACCAACATCAGCCGCCGTACCCTCAAGAAGTGCAACGGATTCCTCTACCAAGAGGTTACACCTCTCCCCGTTCTCCCTCTACGACGGCAGTCTGGTAATGCTCGTGAACACATTTCTCGATTCTTGGAAGCCTTGGGGGAACATGAATACAATCATGTTTTACACCTAAAAGAATTCTCAAAATCACTCACGGGGAGGGCATACACTGGGTACAACAACATTGCGCCTAACAAAGATATCCAATTGGAGCGAGATGGTCATTGCTTTCTACAGAAGTATTTCTTCGTGTCCGAACAAATCACATTTTCGCACACAGGAAGAATTCTCCAAATGTGAACAATGAACATCCCAACGACTTCGTTAAAAGATTCGTAACCCAAGCACTGGACCGTCACGACCCGAATGTTACCGAACGGCAATTGGTGGAATCATGCATCAATGGGATGATACCCATATACCGCGCTCTGTTAGAGAATCCGGGCTTTCAAACATTCTCTCAACTCCACGAAGCCGCAAAACGTTCAAGAACAACTCGCATCAAGATTACTAGAAAGAACCGAGTTGTTCGAAGTGAAGATTTGCGTGAAAGTCGAGGAAGCAGGCGTCTCACAAACAAACAATACAACACCGGCCCTTCTGTGAGTGTGGTAAGCGGAGGAGAAAAGAGGAAAGCTTCGATAACGGAACAACAAACCAAGCGAACGTCCTCGGCACACAAGACTTCGTCTCGAAAAGGAACAGACAAAACTCCTGCACAAAACGCCAAAGACACGGGTTTTCCTTTTCCCATGAATGAAGTGATAGAGCTCTTGGAAGCGTGGATCCAAGATGATGCCGTAAAACTACCCCCTATCAGGCGTCCTCCGACCGAGGAAGAAATAGCAGATCCCAGATACTGTTGCTACCACAGGTTCGTCCATCATCCAACCAAAGATTGCAACAGGTTGAAACAAATATTCAGGGAAAAGGTAGAGACATGGGAACTTCAGCTTGGAAACGAAGGTGTTCATAGAGATCCTCTACCTATCAGGAACTGCATGATTTCTGGGACTCGTTCGCAAGACCGTGCAATCTATGATGGAGCACATGTGTGAAATCTTATATTTCTCCAAGGGGCAGCGTCAAGACATATTTGCGGCCCTCAACCACATTGTGTCAGGTAGACGTTTGCATCCAGTAGCAGTCCGGGAGCCCCAGTCTTTCCTAAAAGACATGAGCAATGGAAACTGGGGACTCCTAACCGTCACTCGTTTGAGAAACGTTGAGTTCGATAACGCGTTGATCGATACGGCTTCGAGTTTAACATCATTACAGTCAAGACCTTGAGAGCGGCAAAGATATCGAAGCAAGAAGCTACCCGTCATCCAACTGTGGTCGTGGATTCAGCAGAGAGCTTAGAGATGCATATGGATACATTGATCTTGAAGTCAAATTGGGTGATGCCTCAACGCAAGCAAAGTTCTACATAGTCAAAGACTATCCCAACTACGACATGATCCTAGGAAGCTCTTGGATGCAGGACAACAAGGCCATACTGGAGGTCTGTCCTCTACCTGCCGGTACCTGAGAGAGTCTCCAACACGCCTTCTGGACCCCCTGATGACTGTTTGCTGCCGCATCGACAACTTTCCGACGTGACACAATTTTCTCGAGAGAGCCAGTCGGCATACACCGAAAGGTTCCTGTCTCAAGTAAGTCTCATCACACAACCCTCCTTGCAAATTACCGCCCCTCATTCCGACAAGTCCTGGGACCGGCTCCAACCGACAAACCAACCCCGGCTAGAGATGTGAATGGGAAGCCGGTCCTTTCAAACGTTTTATCGGGAGCATAGAAGCCTGTCTTGGTCAAAGACAACAAGGCCAAGGTCCAAGTACGCTCAAACCCATTCGTAATTGGAGACCTAGTGACGAAGGCGACTACATTCAATGTTGGAAACATAACAAAGTGAAGATGACCACTCTACCCGACTCACCCACCAAAAGAGAAGATGAACCGTGCACTGGTAGCGGATGTTATCCTAGGTGGCTACTGCAAGCTCATCAACGCGATAACCCGGAAGGCATAACAATTCACTCACGATGGCTCAAACCTTACCGAACTTAAGATACTGTGCTACCGCTTTCCAACATTCTCCATACTTTAAAACGCTGTGCTATTTTTTCCAGCGTGTTTCCTTTTGCAGTTTCATGTCATGCTTGTAATTCCTCCAAAAAAATGATTGCAATGCTTGCATTCATAGTTAGGGTTCCAATTTTCAAATCCTCAATTTAATTGAAGCATTATTTCCATCTGAGAACCTCTCTACTTCTAAAGACACAAAGCCCTGAAACCCTAAGCAAGTATCTCATGGGAAGAAGGAAACAGAACGTGTGCACAGAAAGGAAAACGATTGCTATCTGCCCCAAAGCCAGAAGATCTTGCATCACAGTCCGTAAATGTTCCATCATGATAATTACTTCTTTTATCACGAAGAATCACGTGTGGAGGAACACCCTTGTTCCTGAGAAAATTCATTTGCAATTTTGGCAAAGGATTATAAAAAAAAAAACTTTTGTTCAAACCATAAAACGAAAGACTTGAACTCAGCTGCCACTGAGTACAAGGGAGATATTCAAATGTACGGAACATGCTTGGAAAAGAAAGAAGGAAAATTCTAATCGCTAAGAGAGTCAGCCTCGCCCGCATCACTGTCAGATTCTGCTCCATCACCCGTTGATGCGCCTCCCTTCGAATCTCCCTCAATCTCTGCATTAGACATCTCCGCAGCAGCAGCGCACTCCATCCCAACATCGCAAATGAGCATCAAAGGGCATAGCAACACCAGGGGCCGCGCAAATTGCTTTCACATGTTCGAGACTCCTCGTATCGAATCAAGAATTATCACGCCGTCCTGGATCGGGTAATCACACTTGTCTTCATTTGGAGGTCGTTTATGCTCAACTCTCCGCCTCTTCAACCGCGCTGCAAACCTCTCTGCCCTTGCGCTTACTAGTGTCTGCAGCGTTTCCTCGTGCCTCTGCCGCTCCTCCATGTCAATCGCAGCCGAAAGTGCACAGATGCGTCCTCTGGCAATACGAAGGTGTGGGATAGACATCCCCCGGGATAGCACGGCCGACTTCGCGAAGAGGAAGATCGATCTTAGCCATTACTTCTCCGTGCGCATGGTTTTCGGGCTTGTCAACTTCAAAACTTCTTTCCTCGGGAAGCAACAGAATGAGCGTCTCACCGCTTCCATGATAATCTGCAGAGAAGAAGAGGTTATGAGCACACACAAAAAAAAAAAAAAAAAAAAGAGGATCATCAAAACTATCGATCAGCTAATCGTAAAATCGAGCGAGACTGGAGATACCTGGATATAGAATAAACGACCACGTTGAGATGATTCTTTATAATCTCACAAGTCGACGTAATCCCGTAAGGAAGAGAAGTCTCTACTTACCACCTATGAAGGCTACTAATTCGGGATAACAATCAACAAGGCTTATCAAATATACCTGATGAAGGCCGTGTATAACTAAGGAAGTACACCTGAAGGAGCGGCCGAGCTCATACATGTACAAGAGGAACCAAAGCGACTCACCGGATCAAGTCCTGCTTCCTTCGCATCCTTAATCAAGACCGACCAGCCCGAGGAAACGCCCGACAATGTGAAACTATCCTAGTAAATATGTATTCACTCTAGCTTGGTCATTTCGTATGTCACCATCTCATGCCTACCACACAATAGTGTAACCATTATATGCTAGGCGAGGGACTTAATGTTGATGGTGGATTTTCATTTAAGGTTAAATTTGTAAGTAACCGTAAAATCATGCGCCGACATCTTGTAAAAGATAAAGCCGTTTATAAGTGATGGATACTCCTCACTTAATTCACCAAGAATGGAGCATGTAGCAACAATCCCATTCTGTGAATACATGAAATTCCTCCAGTTGGAGCATGTAGCAACAATCCCTTCCCGTGAATTTCATATCAGCCTTGTATTTCCTGTACTCATTATCAGTGTGGCATGACGACTAACACGAACCTCCAAGCACTATAATGAATCATTATCAGTGTGGCATGACGACTGAGTGTTACTCTTACAGAGTAACACGAACCTCCAAACACTATAATGAAACCATGTACGAAATACCCGTGCGTGCCGATTCTCGGTGTGTTATACTAGCCCGAGCCCTCTCGGTGTGTTATACTAGCCCGATTGAGCCCCTCTCGGTGTGTTATACTAGCCCGATTGAGCATCCCAAGACCGACCATATCGGTCCGGATATGATCCGATCGCAGCCATCCAACTCCACAAGCATGATTGGATGACCCGGATCAATTCCATCACCCCCAAGCGGTATGGAATACACACGGCCGACCCCGCATGGTCGACCATTGGCCTTTGCTTGCCAAGAAACCGTCCATACCAAGCATTATGGGCGGAAAACCCTAAATTAGGGTTTGCGGCATATTACATGTGCCGCAAACGGTCTCAACCATCCATCTTCGCAGTATAGATGGAGGGTGTAGATGCGAACTCAAAGGGCCCGGAGCATGTCGACACAATCACCATGTGACCGCCTACATACATGACCGGTCGGTCAAAACCAACCATGATTGGTTACAACAAATTCGTCCGCTTTGAAAGAGCATGGTCGCACGGCTTTGCAAGCCAAAATTAGAGTTCAAGCCATCACGTGCGTCCATCTTCTCCGGCACGAATGGAGGGTCACATTAGATTGAGCAAGGGTCGGTCACACCAAAGATGACCACCGTGAGCTCATCTACCTCCTCATGCGGTCGGCCAAGGCATATCATGCCTGGCCAATCCAAAACGCCCGCTCAAACATGCGTGGATACACTTCCCAAATTGCAAATCGATCTCGACCACTCAACTTCACCGGACGAATTGGGTGGCTTAGATCACGTTTCATGAGACGGTAAGACATAGGCGTGAACATCAGCCCTACCGTCTACACGCCAAACCAACCGGCCAAGACCGACCAAGCTAGGTCGTCTTGGAAAACGCGCCGGAAAAGGGTATGGCGCGCGGCTTCTTGCGGTATCAAACTCTTATCGCAAAATCAATCTCGACCACTCCTCTTTGACGGTCAAATCGAGTGGCCCAGATCGCGCTTTCATGAGGGAACGGAATACAGGCACCTACACCATCATGCCGCCAACACGCATGTATGGTCGGTCCTCTCCAAAATCTTTCCCACGCTTGGTTTCGACCAAGCTAAAGAGTGATGCTTGCGCACCTCTTTAAAAACCCTAATTTCATCAACGGTCGCAGATGAGTGTCTCAAACATCATCTCGTCCGTCCGACCTCACCAGCTTGGTTATACAACCCTGGTCAGGATTTATTTGGTTAGTGAGGAGTCATTACCCATCACTGTACCACACCGTAATGCAGTACCTGCATAAAATAAGGTTGGAGAAAGCTTGGCGAAGCATTCGTTTATGAGTATACTTAATTATGAGTCTGACAATTTATGGATTCTAAATAAATTAGTATGAGAACTATATACAACATGAATACTTAATTAAAGATCGATATGCAAGCGAAGAATTACTATCATTTGATGTTGGAAAACGATTACTAAAAATAATTTTTAAGGTTTTAATAAAATTATAATTTATTGTTTTCTTTTGTGAATGAAAAAACTTATTAGTCCCACATTGTGGAGTTTCCACGTTTTAATTGTTTTAAGAGACTATATAAGCATTTTAGTCCCACATCGGGGAATTTTTCTTCTTAAGTTGTATTTGTCAATTATATAAACAAATTCACTACTTTTGTAAAATCTATGGGAAAGGGGTTGCTCTATATTTTAGAGGGACCCCTAAGGGAAATTTTTTTTATAGCCGAATCTTAAGCGTTTGCGATTTTCCTTAATGGTTTTTTCGGAGTTGCCAAGCTCAAGTTGAGCATCTACTACATATGCTAGTAGTAGGTGTAGTAGAGTGTTTTATCCTGGAGATATCCGTCTTGTGAGGGCTATAGCATCACTCTTGAGTGTAGCCGGGCGCTAATGTCTTAAGGGCAACGTGTTGAACACGTGACTCACTCTGTTTTTCCAAAGTTTTGCCTCGTTGTTGTTGCGGAGATTTGGGGAGCTCGTCCGTTTCATCAAATCGATCACTTCCACTATAAAGGAGCTAAGTATTAATAACTTTTGCTTATTTGATTTTTTCCTTGTTTTGATTATTGCACCCAACAATCTTAATACATTAGAATTTGTAATAATCAAGAATGGTTGATTGGTTTGTGAATCATGGATGTTAATTATGGAGTGAAAAAAACAGAAAACGAATTTTTGGTCAGCTGTAGAGTTTCGAATTTATCTCTCAACCTATAAGGAATTTCGATGAACCCTTTTGACACAACGTAGTGGACATCCTGATAGTTACCCACGTAAAATTTCAGAATTTTTGGAGTTGTAAAAGTATTTTTTCGATATTTAACAAAACAGAGAAACGTTCCTGAAAAATTCTGACGGGCAGAAATGTTTTGTTAACTAAAGTAGTTTTTATGGGGTAACCATGAGTTTTTTTTTATATGGTGGTTCAAACGAAGTTTGTAAATCTAGATATTATCTTCAAAACTCATATTTTATCTTCCGTTTCGGAACTAAGGTTTCTGAGATGTGGTGTATTAGGTGATTGGGAAATTACCATCTCCGTAGTCAGAGTATAAACGAAGATTGTGACATGAAACTGGAAAGGGACATGACTAGCAGGCGCATGTGGATGAACACAAATTTTCCAAAGCTGACAAAGGTTGGAACATCAAACGCAACTCTAAGCATAGTCTTCTTAAGAAAGGTATGTTTCATAAACCTGAATCTAGCATTACTTTAATTAAGGGTGATTTTTATGTGTGTAAAATCCTAGCCATACGGCAGTAAATTTTAGGCAACATAAAAACCTTAATTAGTAGATAGTTAATGCTAATTTAGTTGAAACAAACTAGTACGAGTTCAGTGGCATGATGTCGGAAGTTATTTTAATAACTAATGTGAGAGACCACTAGGTGGACTTTGGAGCCACCAAGCATGTTTGTTGAAACAAAGATCTGTTCACCTCCTATCAGAGGATAAGAGATGTCGAGAAACTCTATATGAGTAACTCACCCTGCGGAGAGGTTGCATAAAAGAGAAAGGTCGAGCGAAAACTCATATCATAATATTCTCACATGAATGAAGTTTTCATGTTCCGGGCATATGCAAGAATCTTGTATCTTGTTCTGTTGTAGATGGTAAAAGACTTAAGATATTAATTGAATATGGAAAACTTTTCGTACCTAAGGGCATGTGATTTTGAAGGAAACGTTATAAGACTTAAGGTCAATATAAGCTTAACGAAAAAATTGATGAAGTAGTTGATTCTTGTGTTTTCTTTTGTGTGATTGAATGTTTTGCATGGTAGACATGAAACCGTAAACTTATATAAGTCAATGCATAAACTGGGAAGCGTAGGACGCATACCCAAATTTAGTTTGGATATTAAACACAAAAGTTAAATATTCGTAGAATCAAAATATGCTATAAAACCTTTTAGCAAAATTGCTCAGAGTAATTCTAAGCCCTTAGAATTAATTCAGTTAGACCTAGTTGACATGAAATCAACCCAAACTAAGGTGGTAAAATGTGTTTTTATAAATTTCATAGATGATTGTACGAGTACTATCTTGTATACTTACTTAGGGGTAAGGATGATGCCTTAGAAGCCTTAAGAGTATAAACTTGAAATTGAAAGCAAAGTATATGTTACCACTAAAAGGGTTAGGTCTGAACATGATGGCAAGTATGAAATTCATATAGGAGAACTTTAATCGTTAGATGGCATTATTGATGAGATCACACCTCCTTATTCACCGTAGTCTAATGGTATAGTTGATCGTAAGAACAGAACCATTAAGGAGATGATTTATGCCATATTGATTAAAGGATTAACCACCAACTTGTGGGGGGAGGTCGTCCTCTAATTTTGTTATATCCTGAATAGAGTAACCTTTAAAGGATTAGATAAAAATCCATATTTTATGAAAGATAGACAACCTTCTTATGCATACGTCAAAGTGTGGGGGTGTATAGATAAGATATCCTGAGTACCCTACTGCATATAGTTTTTGGTTGTGAGTTCTGCTTTTTCTGACTTTGGTGTGAATACTATTATGGAATCTTGGGATGTTGAGTTCTTTGAACATGTTTATTCTTAATCATGTACCTCATTAGAGATGTGATGTTGATCCCCTAGATTTATTCTCAAATAGTCAGAACTTATCTTTAAGGAAGATGAATTAGAGTTGATCCTAGGAGAAGTAAAAGATTATAACTGAGACTTCTTATAGACCTGACTTCTTAATAAGCCTATATTAATCTGATCTCCAGACTCGTAAAGAATCCATAACATCTATTGAAACCCCATTCTGGTAAGAAGCTTCATTTAGTGAAATGGACTCAGTCTGTCGGAACCAGACTTGGGAGCTTGCTAGTTTACCTCTAGGGAGTAAGACTATATGATGTAAATGAGTCTTTAAGAGGAAACGTAAGGTAGATGGAACTGTGGAAAAATATAAGGCTAAGTTGGTAGCTAAAGGCTATAAACTAAAAGAAGGTGTAAATTTCCTTGATTCTTATTCACTTGTGACGAGAATTAATTCTGTTGAGATGCTAATTGATATTGCTGCCATAAACAACTTGTAGATACATCAGATGGATGTTAAGACAGCTTTCCTAAAACCGTGAATTAGATAAAGAAATTTACATAGACCAACCTGAGAATTTTGTAGTGAAAGGTTATGAAGACAAAGTTTGTAAGTTGAACAAATCTTTGTATGGTTTTCAAATAAGCACGTAAACAGTGACATGGAAAATTTGATCATGAGATAATGTGTAGTGGATTTAAGTTAATGAATCTGACAAATATATTTATAAGTAACTTGTTAAGGATGCCTGTGTGATTGTATGCTTGTATGTTGATGATATGTTTATACTTGATACAAACATAGATGTGATTAATTCCACTAAAACCATGCACTGAATGAGAACGTTGACTTGAAAAACTAAGGCTTTTTGATGTAATCTTAGGGATGAGGATTAAACGATAATCAAACATTTATAGTCTTAGTCATTCTCATTATGTTAAATTTGTGCTTAAGAGATACAATCAGTCTGATTGTAAGCCTGCTTGTACTTCATACGATTCTTCTTGTAGACTCGAGAAAAATAAGGAAAATGGAGTATGTTAACTTGAATACTCAAGAATTATAGGATGTCTGATGAATTTAATGAACTTTAAGAGTCCAGACATTGCCTATATTGTGAGTAAGTTAAGTAGATATACTTGTAGTCCAGAGCAAGAGAATTAGGATGCACTTAGTAGAGTATTATGGTACCTAAAATAGTCTATTACCTTTTATTTGATTTATGAAAGGTAGCTTGCTGTCCTTGAGGGACTTTATGATGCAAACTGGATAGTTGACTCAGATGAGTCTAAGTTTACGAGTGTATATGGTTTCACTCTAGCATGAGGGTTTTTTTTTTGGAATATTTCCAAACAGACATATATTGCTCAATTCATTATGGAATCTAAGAGTATTGCGTTCGATAAAGCACGAGAGGGGGCCGAGTGCCTAAGATGCTTTTTAGAAGACATTCCTCTCTCGGCATAGGCCTGTGCCATTATATCTATACATTGTGTTAGCCAAGCTATAATAGCTAAAGCTAAAAATAACTAATCTCAATCGGCGTTATTTCCATTGATTGGATAAAGTCCAAGGAAAATATTGCGCAACCTTTGACGAAAGGTTTATCCAAAGAGATAGTTAGAAATGCATCGAGGGGGATGGGGCTTAAGCTCATAAATTAAACTTGCCATGAAGGATACTCAACCTTGCTTGACCGGAGATCCCATGATCAAGGTTTCGAATGAGACAACTAATTTTTGGTGGGTAAAGGTAAACACTATCGTGAGAATTTCATTCTCTCTGTCCCTTCCCTATGGTGTAGACGTGATAGTGTGATCGCATGTGAAGGATGACTTTTAAGAAGTCTTAATGAGTTCTATAGTTTCAATTTAAGATTGAAGTGGGGTGTAGCAGTAACACTCTTTATGGAAACTCACCTATCTGAATGAGGAAGTGGGGCCGCTTCCTATGAGAATATGAGCTTTGATTCTCTAGAGCATTCTGAGAAACAGGGATATGTCCAGGGCCAAATTGGACAAAATCCGGCACGAGCTTGGCAAAGACCCTTGGAGATATCATCCGTGGTTGCTATCGCGAATTACATCAAATGCTAGCAGTTCAAGACATAGTTCACTGTCTCTAGCAAGTAATTCTGGTAATATCTCACTAAGCAAAGGTTCAAGACCTCGTGGACACCTTTGCCTAAAATGGTATTTCCTGCGTTTTTTATGTGATTTTCGTTTTGATGGTTTTGGTATTAATGGAACTTAGGATCTAAGGGTCACTAAGGGTTCACTAGTTCATGCTTTTTTACTTTGGTGAAAGGAACCTTTAGTCTCACTTGTGAGGAACTAAAGATGAAAGCTCTCTATACTATATGATTATAGCAATCCATAGTATGATCCTGGGGTCATCACACTGTTGTGTGAGGGAGATGACGTTGGAATGGCTAGTATGACTTCAACATGCACGATCTGTCTGTCTGTTCAGTCAGTTCGGGTCGTGAAGTTGGGTTGTTGATTTACCAAAATCTATCTGTGTTTTCGTGCTTTATTGAGTTTTCATTCATGTGGGGGATTGTTGGAAAACGATTACTAAAAATAATTTTTAAGGTTTTAATAAAATTATAATTTATTGTTTTCTTTTGTGAATGAAAAAACTTATTAGTCCCACATTGTGGAGTTTCCACGTTTTAATTGTTTTAAGAGACTATATAAGCATTTTAGTCCCACATCGGGGAATTTTTCTTCTTAAGTTGTATTTGTCAATTATATAAACAAATTCACTACTTTTGTAAAATCTATGGGAAAGGGGTTGCTCTATATTTTAGAGGGACCCCTAAGGGAAATTTTTTTATAGCCGAATCTTAAGCGTTCGCGATTTTCCTTAATGGTTTTTTCGGAGTTGCCAAGCTCAAGTTGAGCATCTACTACATATGCTAGTAGTAGGTGTAGTAGGGTGTTTTATCCTGGAGATATCCGTCCTGTGAGGGCTATAGCATCACTCTTGAGTGTAGCCGGGCGCTAATGTCTTAAGGGCAACGTGTTGAACAAGTGATCGACTCTTTTTCCAAAGTTTTGCCTCGTTGTTGTTGCGGAGATTTGGGGAGCTCGTCCGTTTCATCAAATCGATAACTTCCACTATAAAGAGCTATTTTCCTTGTTTTTGATTATTGCACCCAACATTTGATTGACTAACAGTATATACAATTTCTAACTGAATTTGGTATTTCAATACCATCAATGTGTACAAGATATTAACACGACCCTACATTACAAAATTGTTGAGAAGGTTTCTCTGCGCTTGATTACAAGTCCCTCAATTGGGATGTAAGATTCATAAACGTTTCTTCGCTACAAAGAATCGTAACACCTCCCATTGGGTAATAAAATCCAAATTCTTCCCCTGCTTGGTTCAGGAGTTCTTGGACACAAGTATGGTTCAAATATGATATTGGAACTACAAATCTCTTCTTGATTTTGGCCTCTCCAACGTAAACTGCGAAGTGTCCTTTGTGGATCAGCATCTCATCATCCTTTCCTTTCGAAAAAGATTGTCGAAGTATTTTTGAAGTCAAAGAGAAACCCAATATCTTTTGCCTAGTGATTAAGAGAGAGAGGTTTAAGATGTGAATACTTTATCGTTTTGGTTGTTTGAGTTAATGTTAATGCGGATATGAAAGGAGTGATGAGGAAAGATGGAGAATTTTAAACAAGATGATAACTTAATTAAAGATTTGGAAGAAAAAGAATGGTTGATTAACGGTATAATCTCTAACTAATTTTAGTATTTCAGTATCATAAATTTACAAAATTCTGAGACTTTTTCTTTGGACTTAATTACAATTCATTCAATTGAGATGTAAGATTCATAAACGTTTCTTCGCTACAAGGAATCGTCACACCTCCCATTGGATAATCAAACCCGAATTCTTCTCTGCTTGGTTCAGAAGTTCTTGGACACAAATTTGATTCAAATATGATATTGGAATTACGAATCTCTTCTTGAATCGAGTCTCTCCAACATAAACCGCAAAATGTCCTTTGAGGATCACCATCTCATCATTCTTTCCTTTCGAAGAAGATCGTCGTAGAATTTTTGAAGCCAAATTGAAACCCATATCTTCTGCTTAAAAGAGAACTAGGAAAATCAGATTATCTGGACGTACACTTAATCAAAACGATGTCAGAGAAAGAGGTTTAAGATGTGAGAATTTAGCTGTTTTGGTTGTATAATTTCTTGAATGTGTTTTTACGTGTATATATAGTTGAGATGGTAGATAGTCGAAGAGACAATTAGTTTGGTGGGGATGGGAGAAGAAAATTTGTGTATGTGGTGGGTTCGTAGATCATTATGTACTATCACATGGTTCGGTTCCTTATACTTAAGATGATTGTTTGTTTGTTTGTTTGCTTCCAAAGAAATATGGCCGCTTATCCCCTACCATTACGTAAGAAATCTAACAGGAGCTGGACAATAATGTAATCTGGTTATCTATAGACTTCAGTTTTCAACACTATGTTTAGATTGAATTTTTGTTGTTAAGTGGTTGAAACACACAATGGCTTCAATACGGCCATTGTGTGTAAATCTTATGATTCATATCTCGTTAATCACATGAGTTTGTTTCCTCGCTAATAATGAAGTTTCTTTATTTTCATGAACTGCGTAACATAAGTACTAGTACTCTTGTGGCTTCAATACGGCCTACCATTAATTTAATTGGTGAGAGACCTTAAACCACCACATGCTCCATATCCAGCATACACCAACTCAGTCAGGGGTCCATTAGCTTTTCTTCTTGAGAGCTTGGCCAAACATTCCATCATCAGCGTTTAGGATTAGCATTAGTTCTCACTTGGCAAGTACGCCAGAACAATGGTTGCCTTTTCTTCTCTATATACGAAATTCTAATCTCACAGCACATCTGTACTAGTCTCATTAAAAATCGCATAAACATAATTGAAGACTTTGAAGTTATCAAATATAATTTGTCATCTAACCCCTGTGGTCAATTGGGTAGATCGCAATTTTTTATGCAACGAAAAATGTATCGGTAGTGAACTTAATGATCTAAACCATAAGGGACACTGGATTTGTTTGTGACCTATTATATACCCATGTTCTTTTTGGTATTATTAGATCTGGTTCTAATAGAAATGTTCTGTTCTATCTTTTTTCTATTGGATTATAAAGACTAGAAATAAAAGCAGCTAATTAACATGTGTTCTCTACAGTACTTGCTATACTTTTACTTTATTTGATAACTGATTTTAATTCTGCTTCATTTACCATGATTTCTTAAGCGAATTCATATGTTATTGAGTCTAAAGATTGATTGTACATCTGAAATCCGATGTGATTTAGTTGTTAAAATGGCTTTGTTTGCTTCATGTTGTCTTAAATTTGCGATTTTTCTATGTTTGGTTGATCCCTACCAAAAGCTTAAATGAGAAGAGGGGAGACGGACAACTTAGCCAACTTTTAATACTACAATGAAAAGAGTGGTGAAACAACATTTGTTTGGCTATAACAATTTGGCATAATCACGTGGTTTTGCCTCCTTTGAAGTACTCCATGTGTGGTCAAGTAAGTAGTTGCAGACTGCAGTCATATTTATTTATTATAATTAGTGCGAGGGGGCGGGGGGGGTTCATCGTGTAAGCTACATATATTTGAGGGAATCGGATTTCACATGGGATTGTTGCCTTGCTCAATATAAACAATTTGTGATCATTACTTAATTAGAAAATGGATGTAAAGAGTACGTGGCATGTATAAGTGAACTCATGTAGTTAAAAACAGCATATGGAAATGAAAGATGGTAGCTATCTTGGTAAAACTACTATTGTGTAAACTGTTATTGAAAAGTGATATTATGAATTCCAGATTGTAGTTATGCGAAACTTTTAGCCGACACTCTTAAGAAAGCTTTTAAGAAGCTAACCCTTATGTGAAAAGTTTGACCAAATTAAATCTATTACTCTAGAATCTATAGTCTAGATGTTGCACTCATCAAGAAATGAAATCAAGGATGGTAGTCAAAATTTAAGTTGGAGAATAAATCACTTGAAACAATTTTCATAAGAATTTTCTATCCATACTTTTCATTAATGTCAGTTATGAACTTCAGTAAAGTTTGCTTTTACATAAAAATTATATTTACATGATCCTAGGATACAAAACTTGAGAATTCGATGTTGTCATTTGATCACAAGTCATTTAACTGGGAAACAAGATCAATAAAAGAGGCTTCGTTGCAAGGAATTGTGAGCCCACCCATTGGATGATTAAACCCAAATTCTTCTTCGGCAAGACTTAAAAGGTCTTGGAAAGAAGGCTGGTTCAAGTACCACATTGGAACCACAAATCTCTTCTTGAGTTGAGTACCATCACCAACATAAACTGTGAAATGTCCTTTTGGAATTATCTCAGCATCGTTCCTTCCTTTGGAAAATGATCGCCTGAGAATCTTTGCATGTAAGTTGAAACCCATGTTGCTAAAGAAATTTAGAAACAGGAAAACCGAGAATTCGATTCTTAAAATGCTAATACGAGAAGAAGGAGAGAATAAGAGACTTGTAAATGGATATGATATCTTGAGTACTAGTTTTGGATGTTTTAAGGTACTACAGATGTGGATGACTATATATACTAGAAGATGAGGAGTGGATAAGAGAAATTGCCTAAATGTTTCTTCTGAATTGAAAAGATTGGCGACCAAGCATTTCCCAACTTGTCTATTAGACAAAGTGTACAATCACATGGGTTTGCCTCCTTACAAAACATTGTGTGGCCAAGTGGGTAATCACAATAATATTCTGATGTGGTATATCTTGCATGTAGTCCTACCTTTTGAGAGAGCTCTTACAACCAAAAATGGCTCTATCATACAGCTATAAATGTTGTATATCTTGCATGTAGAAGATTATGAAGTGCCCATACATGTTTAATTGTTAGAACTCAGAACTAATTAATATCTTCATAAATGTGGTCTTTGGATTTATAAAGAAAAACTTAATCAAGATTATCAACAGTAGGATGGCAATGGGGCGGGTATGGGGCGGGGACCTTGAATCCCATCCCATACCCCGTTCAAAAAACCAAAACCCATCCCCTACCCGTTCCCATAAGAATGGGGCGGGATGGGTATGGGGAATCCCCTGAGGGTAGGGTTTTCCATGGGTTACCATAACATTACAATAAATATTTAAAATTTTGTAAATAATAATAATTTTAAAATAATTATAATGGTTCAAACAATGATACTAACCTAAGCACTGCATTTTAAATTTTTTATTTTATTGTTGATGGTGGTCTTTAAACAAGGGGTAAAATCGTAAATCCCCATGACCTAGAGTTACCCGCAACACATTAATTAAGAGAATTTAACTCAGGTGTAAATAATTAATAGGGGTATTTTTTCAAAATACCAGATTAGGGTTTTTCAACACAGAACCCTAATTCCAAACCAAGCCGCACCCTGCGCACCATGGCAACAATGCCAAACCAAGCCGCACCATGCGCACCATGGAAACAATGCCAAACCAGGTCGCATATCAAGGCGCCATGGCAACAATGCCAAACCAAGCCGCACCCTCGCGCACCATGGCAACAATGACAAACCAAGCCGCACCTCGCGCACCATGGCAACAATGCCAAATTTCCAAGCCGCTATGCCTTTGGCCCACGCCAAATATAGCGCCCTAAGCTTGCAAGACTTGCAACTAGGTCAACATGGCCGTACGTGCCATTGGCACATGCCAACACGTATCGCAAGCCATATTTCCAAGCCGCTATGCCTTTGGCCCACGCCAAATATAGCGCCCTAGGCTTGCAAGACTTGCAACTAGGTCAACATGGCCGTACGTGCCATTGGCACATGCCAACGCGTATAGTAAGCCATATTTCCAAGCCGCTATGCCTTTGGCCCACGCCAAATATAGCGCCCTAGGCTTGCAAGACTTGCAACTAGGTCAACATGGCCGTACGTGCCATTGGCACATGCCAACACGTATCGCAAGCCATATTTCCAAGCCGCTATGCCTTTGGCCCACGCCAAATATAGCGCCCTAGGCTTGCAAGACTTGCAACTAGGTCAACATGGCCGACGTGGCATTGGCACATGCCAACACGTATCGCAAGCCATATTTCCAAGCCGCTATGCCTTTGGCCCACGCCAAATATAGCGCCCTAGGCTTGCAAGACTTGCAACTAGGTCAACATGGCCGTACGTGCCATTGGCACATGCCAACACGTATCGCAAGCCATATTTCCAAGCCGCTATGCCTTTGGCCCACGCCAAATATAGCGCCCTAGGATTGCAAGACTTGCAACTAGGTCAACATGGCCGTACATGCCATTGGCACATGCCAACACGTATCGCAAGCCATGTTTCCAAACCGCTATGCCATTGGCCCACGCCAAATATAGCGCCCTAGGCTTGCAAGACTTGCAACTAGGTCAACATGGCCGTACGTGCCATTGTCACATGCCAACACGTATCGCAAGCCATATTTCCAAGCCGCTATGCCTTTGGCCCACGCCAAATATAGCGCCCTAGGCTTGCAAGACTTGCAACTAGGTCAACATGGCCGTACGTGCCATTGGCACATGCCAACACGTATCGCAAGCCATATTTCCAAGCCGCTATGCCTTTGGCCCACGCCAAATATAGCTCCCTAGGATTGC
This sequence comes from Papaver armeniacum, assembly GCA_023531295.1. Classification (NCBI taxonomy): domain Eukaryota; kingdom Viridiplantae; phylum Streptophyta; class Magnoliopsida; order Ranunculales; family Papaveraceae; genus Papaver; species Papaver armeniacum. Next base: position 322,622 of record JAJJWW010003088.1, on the reverse strand, counting down.
AAGACTTGCAACTAGGTCAACATGGCCGTACATGCCATTGGCACATGCCAACACGTATCGCAAGCCATGTTTCCAAACCGCTATGCCATTGGCCCACGCCAAATATAGCGCTCTAGGCTCGCAAGACTTGCAACTAGGTCAACATGGCCGTACGTGCCATTGGCACATGCCAACATGCTCGCTGGTAGCCTAACTTGCAAACCGTGCAACCTACCACCAAGGCATTCCGCACATGCCATTGGCATGTGCCAAACACACACGCTGGTAGCCTAACTTGCAAACCGTGCAACCTACCACTAAGGCATTCCGCACATGCCAAACACACACGCTGGTAGCCTAACTTGCAAACCGTGCAACCTACCACCAAGGCATTCCACACATGCCAAACACGCACGCTGGTAGCCTAACTTGCAAACCGTGCAACCTACCACCAAGGCATTCCGCACATGCCGTTGGCACATGCCACACACGCCACTAGCAAAAACGCATTACCACTTACGCCGAGGTGCAACTCGCAACGAAGGCATTCCGCACATGCCACATGCGTCCCTAGCAGCACCACTTGCACCCAAGGTGCAACCAACACTCGAGATATCAACACAAACTGGGGGATGCTTTCCAGGGTTTTGGTTTGGCGGTCACAGCTTGTAGCGTACACTACGCTCACATTAAGAAAGCGTGAAAAGGAATAAAGCGGTCAAATAAATGAGGAAATAATGGTGAAAACGTTTTCACCCATTAACACCATGCGGTTACCACCTCCTCTCATTATTTCACCCATTATCTCTTCCTTCATGAGGCCAGGGTACTGTTGATGGTGGATTTTAGACAAGGGGTAAAATCATAAAACCCCATGACCTAGTGTTACCCGCAACACATTAACTAAGAGCATTTAACTCAGGTGTAAATAATTAATAGGGGTATTTTTTCAAAATACCAGATTAGGGTTTTCAACACAGAACCAAGCCAAACCAAGCCGCATACTGCGCACCATGGCAACCATGCCAAACCAAGCCGCATACTGCGCACCATGGCAATAATGCCAAACCAAGCCGCATACTGTGCACCATGGCAACCATGCCAAACCAAGTCAAGATATCACTGCACCATGGCAACCATGCCAAACCAAGCCGCATATCGCGCACCATGGCAACCATGCCAAACCAAGCCGCATCTCGCGCACCATGGCAACCATGCCAAACCAAGCCGCATATCAGCACCATGGCAACCTTGCCAAACCAAGCCGCACTCTGCGCACCATGGCAACCATGCCAAACCAAGCCGCATATCGCGCACCATGGCAACCATGCCAAACCAAGCCGCATATCACGCACCATGGCAACCATGCCAAACCAAGCCGCACTCGCGCACCATGGCAACCATGCCCAACCAAGTCGTATCATCGCGCACCATGGCAACCATGCCAAACCAAGCCGCACTCTGCGCACCATGGCAACCATGCCAAACCAAGCCGCACTCTGCGCACCATGGCAACCATGCCAAACCAAGCCGCAAACTGCGCACCATGGCAACAATGCCAAATCAAGCCGCACTCTGCGCACCATGGCAACCATGCCAAACCAAGCCGCACTCTGCGCACCATGGCAACCATGTCAAACCAAGCCGCATACTGCGCACCATGGCAACAATGCCAAATCAAGCCGCACCCTGCGCACCATGGCAACAACGCCAAACCAAGCCGCACCCTGCGCACCATGGCAACAACGCCAAATTCCAAGCCGTTATGCCTTTGGCCCACGCCCAACATAGCGCCCTAGGTTTGCAAGACTTGCAACTAGGTCAACATGGCCGCACGTGCCATTGGCACATGCCAACGCGTGTCGCAAGCCATATTTCCAAGCCGCTATGCCTTTGGCCCACGCCCAACATAGCACCCTAGGTTTGCAAGACTTGCAACTAGGTCAACATGGCCGCACGTGCCATTGGCACATGCCAACACGTGCCGCAAGCCATATTTCTAAACCGCTATGCCTTTGGCCCACGACCAACATAGCGCCCTAGGTTTGCAAGACTTGCAAATATGTCAACATGGCCGCACGTGCCATTGGCACATGCCAACACGTGCCGCAAGCCATATTTCCGAGCCGCTATGCCTTTGGCCCACGCCAAACATAGCGCCCTAGGCTTGCAAGACTTGCAACTAGGTCGACATGGCCGCACGTGCCATTGGCACATGCCAACACGTGCCGCAAGCCATTTTTCCGAGCCGCTATGCCTTTGGCCCACGCCAAACATAGCGCCCTAGGCTTGCAAGACTTGCAACTAGGTCAACATGGCCGCACGTGCCATTGGCACATGCCAACACGTGCCGCAAGCTATACTTCCAAGCCGCTATGCCTTTGGCCCACGCCAAACATAGCGCCCTAGGCTTGCAAGACTTGCAACTAGGTCAACATGGCCGCACATGCCATTGGCACATGCCAAACACACACGCTGGTAGCCTAACTTGCAAATCGTGCAACCTACCACCAAGGCATTCCGCACATGCCATTGGCACATGCTAAACACACACGCTGGTAGCCTAACTTGCAAACCGTGCAACCTACCACCAAGGCATTCCACACATGCCAAACACACACGCTGGTAGCCTAACTTGCAAACCGTGCAACCTACCACCAAGGCATTCCGCACATGCCAAACACACACGCTGGTAACCTAACTTGCAAATCGTGCAACCTACCACCAAGGCATTCCGCACATGCCATTGGCACATGCCACACGCGCCACTAGCAGCGCCACTTGCACTCAAGATGCAACCAACACTCGAGACATCGACACAAATCAAATGGGGATGCTTCTTTAGGGTTTTGGTTTGGCGGTCACGAAGATGCGGCGTACACTACGCTCACTTTAAGAAAGCGTTAAAAGGAATAAAGCGGTCAAATAAAAGAGGAAATAATGGTGAAAAACGTTTTCACCCATTAAACCATGCGGTTACCACCTCCTCCCATTATTTCACCCTTTACTCTCTTCCTTCATGAGGCCAAGTGCGTTTCAATCTCGACTTGTATAAATAGGTCTTACCTATTTCTACTGCATACAACAAGTCTCGGTCGGAGAAATACACTACACTTACACTCTCGTAAAGGAAACTTTGCAAGCTCTCCCAAAAGCTTCTATCTCTTGCAAGCTTCCTAAGCTTTCACTTTCGATACAAGTCGAGATACTACTCTCCTCAACACCTTTCTTTGCTTCCCTCCCCAAATCAACACTTCTCCTCCACTTTGTGACCGAAGCAAGTCCGGAACGGTCATTTCTTGGTTTAGGCCGGACTTGTACGTATCGATCTCTCGAATCTACAAAGTGCTCACGTGCCGCACATTTGTTTAGGGTTTGAATCAATTTCTCACTCACCCACCGAAATTACCGAAATCAGCAGAAACGATTTTCACCCATAAACAGGTACGTTTCAATCTCGACTTGTATAAATAGGTCTTACCTATTTCCACCAGACAACAAGTCTCGGTCAGGAGAAAAATACTACACTCTCAGAAAGGCAACTTTGCAAGCTCTCTCAAAAAGCTTTCATCTCTTGCAAGCTTCCTAAGCTTTCACTTTCTGATACAAGTCGAGATACTACTCTCCTCAACACCTTTCTTTGCTTCCCTCCCCAAATCAACCCTTCTCCTCCACTTTGTGACCGAAGCAAGTCTGGAACGGTCATTTCTTGGTTTAGGCCGGACTTGTACAGATTGATCTCTTGAATCTATAAAGTGCTCACGTGCAGCACATTTGTTTAGGGTTTGAACCAGTTTCTCGCTCACCTGCCGAAATCACCGAAATCAGCAGAAACGATTTTTACCCATAAACATTTATAATAACCAACTAAACCTGAAAGTAAAGGAAACAATTGATCCACAATTAAGTATTATGGTTCTTTTTACTTCTTACTTCCTCGTTATTAACCATCTTCCTCCATGTTAATCATCTCATCATAATCTTCTTCGTTATCTTCCAAAAAGGTTCTTCGATCAGAAATAATAGGTTATGGTATGTGACGGGTATGGGGTGGGGACCTTGAATCCCATCCCATCCCCATCACCGCATCACTACTTTCGGGGATTCCCCGTATATCGCCCCGTTCCCCGTTTATACGGGTAAAATCCTAACTCATAGGGGCGGATCCCCATGGGGATGGGTTTGGCTGGGGCAAATTACCTTCCCTAATCAACGGCCACAATATTTCTTTTGACACAGTATTCTAGATGTACAAATTAGCTCTCAATGCATGTCCTACATGAGCCTTGTCATGATTAAAGACACCTAACTAAGAGTACCAATAATTTCTTAATGGAGTAATTAAAATATTTACCACCACTTTTAGTTGTTTATCTGATTCTATTACTGACAGACTGAGGAAGAACATTTCCGTATGTAAATTCCATTTCAGAGAAAGCTTGGCGAAGCATTCGTTTAGCATTAGCATTATTTCCAGCACAATTGATGGCGGCTATCTCCTCTCTATATATGAGATTTACGTTCTGCAGTCTCATTACTATCATTTAAAGGGCCATGGTATTTGATTGGAAACTACTAAATTTGTGTTTGAGTACTACGTACGTACATTTATATATACAGTGTAAGTCGACATTATGGATTAAAAATAATTGATGGAGAAATTTAAACAACATGATGACTTAATTAAAGATTTGAAAGCCAAGAACCGCTGATTACCGGTATAATCTCTAACTAATTTTGGTATTTCAGTAATTATCAATTTGTACAAGAGATTAAAATGACTCTACTTTACAAAACTCTGAGACATTTTCTATGGACTTTATTACAAGTGATTCAATTGAGATGTAAGATTCAAAAACATTTCTTCGCTACAAGGAATCGTTACACCTCCCATTGGATAATCAAACCCAAATTCTTCTCCTGCTTGGTTTAGAAGTTCTTGGACACAAGTATGATTCAAATATGATATTGGAACTACGAATCTCTTCTTGAATTGAGTCTCTCCAACGTAAATTGCGAAATGTCCTTTGGGGATCGCCATCTCATCATTCTTTCCTTTAGAAAATGATCGTCGGAGAATTTTTGAAGGTAAACTGAAACCCATTTCTTTTGATAGAAGATTAAGAGAATGGTAGATGAAGAATTTGTGGATGTACACTTGATTGAACAATGTTAGAGAGGTTTAAGATGTGAATACTTTATCGTTTTGGTTGTTTGAGTATATATAGAGGAGATGATGAACAGAAGTAGAGACCATTAGCTTGGTCGAGGTGCCTACCAAAGAGTTAAGGTGGAAATGAGAAGAAAGATTTTAGCATGTGGTGGCGGGCTCATAGGTCATATGTTATGTATATTATCACATGGTTTGGTTGCTCATACTTAAGATGATTGTTTGTTTGCTTGCTTGCAGGCTTACAGGACTTAGTGGTATGCTTTTACTCACTGCGTTCTAGCTAGGTAGCAAAGAAATACGACCACTTATTTGGTTGTCTGTCAAATCTAACTTAATAATAGCTAGGGACTTCTAAAAAGAGTGAATAGTTTTTGTTGCTAGGTTGTTAAAGCACACGATGGCCTAGTGGACTACAACTTGAAAATAAGCACAATTCTCTATTTTCATGTACTGGGTAAAAGAAGTTGTACTCTGTGGTTTCAATATTATAAGATGCGATCCCAAGTTTCAATGTTAGCTTGTCTTCTGAGATTACTGATCACACAGGTACAAAAATGTTATATGTTGGTGGTGGTGATGTGAGTGAAGTTTTCAAGTATAAAGTGACTAACCACCACCATCATCATTTATGTGGCCTACCTCAATGGCTTATATCTTGTTAACTTATATCGGTCAAACCCTTCCTCAACAATCTCAAACCGCCAAAAGTTGGGAGCATATCTTGAGAACTTAACACTTTTTGCTGCTTGTGTAATTCAGAGGAAGAGGCTGTGTACCACTTTTTGCTAAATTGCAGAGTCACAAGAGAACTGTGGGATTACTTTATAGCAGATTATGACTCTCAAAGTGTCCATAAAAATACTCTTCATAACCAAGTAGAAGTCTGGACTGCTCCAAAATGTAGGAAGTCAAGTAAAGATATAGTAGAAGAATGACTAACAAGAGGCCAAAAGATATGTGTACTCTAATCATTGAGGTACTTTTATTTTGCTCTAATTTATGAATTTGTATTTGGGTTGTAACCAGGTCTGATGATTTTATGTCAAGCACGTTATATTTTCTTTTTCATCAATATTTCCCTCAAAAATAAAAGAAAGAAAAAAAAAACGGCTAAATTGGGGCCTATGCCACTTAATTGGGCCTATAGTTACATGATAAAATTGGGTCATTAAGAAATAATTCATAGAAACCCCTTATCCACTATTTATGTTAATGCCTAATATGCCCTTGTTAAATTATTGATGATTAATTAAGTTAATATTTGTTAAATTAATTAGTGTTTGAGTTTTATTATAGTGTTAGGATTAGAGTAGAAATTCATTTTCTTTTTTAAGGTTTGAAGGGAAAGAAGAAGTAGAGGGAAAAAACAAAAAACTAGGGTTTGTGATTTTCTTAGCAAAAATGAAACTTTATAGTGATGATGAAGACTCTAGTAGTGATGAAGAAGTGGGTGCATCAGATTATCATGATTTCGATCCTACCGAATTGGATAATTTGTTGAATGAAGAAGAGAATGCCAACCAAAGAATGCTTTAGGATATTACTCAAGCACAAGAACAATATCGTCAGGAAGAAGAAGGTGATAATGCTTCTAATAAACAGGTATGAGTTGTAACGATATAAGAACATGTATTTGCACGTCTCGATCGCCCAAACGGAAAAAAAATTTGATTTTTTTTTCCAGAATCGGTTTATTCGATACTACCACATAAACCGATTTTGGATAAAATCCCCAAATTGGGTATCATAATCGGTTGTTGTTCATCACCATATAATCCAATTGTAGTAAATTTTTGGCGCGATGGGTACGTGACCAAAATCGGTTTATGTTTGTGATGTGCATGCGCCGAAAGCTATACTTAATTATGAGTCTGACGATTTATGGATCCTAAATAAATTAGTATGAAAACTATATACAACATGAATACTTAATTACTATCATTTAATTTCTAACTAAATTTGGTATTTCAGCATAATCAATTTGGTATTTCAATACAATCAATTTGTACAAAATATTAACACGACCCTATATTACAAAATTGTTGAGAAGTTTTCTCTACATTTGATTACAAGTCACTCAATTGAGATGTAAGATTCATAAATGTTTCTTCGCTACAAGGAATGGTAACACCTCCCATTGGATAATCAAACCCAAATTCTTCCCCTGCTTGGTTTAGGAGTTCCTGGACACAAGTATGATTCAAATATGATATTGGAACTACAAATCTCTTCTTGATTTGGGCCACTCCAACGTAAACTGCGAAGTGTCCTTTGGGGATCACCATCTCATCATTCTTTCCTTTTGAAAAAGATCGTCGAAGTATTTTTGAAGTCAAAGAGAAACCCATATCTTTTGCTTAGTGATTAAGAGAAAAATGAAAGGTAAATGTAGACTAGATTTTGTGGATGTACACTTGGTTGAACAATGTTAGAGAAAGAGGTTTAAGATGTGAAAACTCTGTTGTTTTGGTTGTTTGAGTTCTTGAAATATGTGTTTGTATATATAGAGGAGATGATGGACAGTAGTAGACTAGAGACCAATAGTTTGGTCGAGGTGCTTACCATTTGGTGGAAATGAAAAGAAATATTTGTGCATGTGGTGGGCTCATCGTTATGTATATTATCACATGGTTTGTTGCTCATACTTAAGATGATTGTTTGTTTGTTTGCTTGCAGGCTTACAAGGATTAGTGGTATGCTTTTACTCACTGTGTTCTAGCTCTGTATCCAAGGAATACGAACACGTATCCCCTACCAGTACGAAAGATATCCAACATATGAGAACTGGACAGCGTAATAATCTACTAATCTGGTTATCTGCAGACTTCAGTTTTGAACACGTCTAGGGACCTCTAAACAGAGTGAATAGTTTTTGTTGCTAGGTTGTTGGAACACACGATGGCCTAGTGGAGTACAACTTCATCGAAGCTGTGTATCGGGATTTATTTCATGTAGCCATCTTTCCTTACTAGATCTTTCTCCTTAACTTACTAACCAGACCAGTTTTCTGTTGTCATGAAATGGTTAAAGACTGTGGTTCAATGTTATAAGATGTCCGATCACAAGTTCCATCTATCAACACAAACTCAGTCATGGAGGTCCATTAGCTTGTCTTTTTGAGATTACTGATCACACATATGAGTGGACTGGATACTAGAAAATAAATTTACTTTCACTTAATTTAGAATTTGTTGGATATTTTCAATATCTTAGAAAATAAAATGGTTTTATGTTTTGGTTTGCCGCTATGGCGGGGAAGTATTCTGTGTTGGATAAACACAATGGATGTTAGTTGGAGATGAAGAGACACCTTTAATAGGTGTGATGGTTCAAAAAGGCAACCATTCCCAATAGACACCTTATGTGTCTTTTGGAAGTGAAGAGGCATCTCCAATAGGCATGAATATCCCTATAAATAGTGAAGGCATTCTCCCATTCTGAAAAAATGAATTCAACTTGTTTTCTCTCTTTCTAAATCATCATCAGAATTACTTTCTAGTGTGTTCTTGATTGGGTCAAGGGGTGCAAACCTTGAATCCAATTTCTCTGTTGTAGGGCTTTCATAGTATCCTGAAGGCATTATTTCGCATACCTGTTGCAATCGCCAATTGATATTGGGAGGGTAGAAATAATCGTCTAAAAGAAATCGTATGAGCCTTGAAAGCTTTAATTTGAGTACAACAATTTCTTTTAGTGTTATCATCCTCCGTTTTTTACCCAAATTTCCCAACAGTTTTAGACGATTATCTTCGATAAAAGAGGATGAAATTTGATGTTTAAGGACGGCTTCCGGGAAGAGTCTTCAAGAAATATCTGTTTGTAATCTTTGTTACTGATTCAAGTGCTTTACAAAAGGCAATTGAAAAACACCGGACTGTGGTGCAAGTTTCACAATTGGTGTGTGCACGTACACAAATATCCACCAGGCATAGATGTATGAATTGACGAAAAAATTTGTATCTATAAGTGTCAGTGGAATTTGGCTTTGAATTTCAAAATGAAAGATGAAATTTAAGAAAGCCGCAATGGAAGAAACATCCCTGAGTTGTTGCAATTACTCGGATGTGGGGATTATGTACAATCTCCACTGTAATTGAAGTCCATTCAGTTCTTAGTGGAAAAAAATGGAAGGGAACATTAATTAAATACCCCTCCTTTTCAAGGTCTTCACAAATATCCCTATGAACTTCACAAATACCCCTAAGGGGTTATTTTAAGTGGATAATGAAAATGAACTAGTACTTTTTTGGATAATGAAAATGAACTAGTATGTTTCTTGACGCGTGACAACGTCAACCCAACCTCCTGCGGAGGTTGAATTGACTTAAAATAATCTTAGATGTGCCAAAAACTATACCCTAAGAGCATCCACAGTGGGAGACCAAAACCAAAATTTTGGTCCAAAAACCAGACGCAGTGGAGAAGGAATAAAGATCAAAGACCAGACTAAAACTAAAAACCAGACCAAATATAGTCTTTAGTTTGGTTTTAGTCGGCGTAATTTAAAGTTACGCCCGAACAAAGCGTAATTTATAACTCCGCCCGTCATAAGACAAACAAAAAAAAATTTGGGGGCGCAACTAAGAGTTGCGCTGATTAGCGTAACTCAAAGTTACGCCCCATTGAAAAAAAAAAAAAAAATTAATGGGGCGCAACTTGAAGTTGCTTTGAATCGACGCAACTTTAAGTTGCGCCCCATTTGGTTTAATCTTTCTCCCGTAGCGTGTGAACACGGACTAAACCCAAAATTTGGTTTTTTTTTGCTCTTTAGTCTTTAGTTTATGATCGCACCACTGCAGTTGCTCTAAGAACTTAAAATATACCCTTTAAGGGTATTTATAAAGTTTTTAGGGGTGTTTGTGAAGACCCATGAAAAAGAGGGGTATTTATTTAATTCCCACAAAATGGAATCAGTAATAAGTTGGTGCCCCAAAGAGATGAAGATGTTGGCGGCGACTAACCACTCACAAATTAATGGAGTTTGTTTCGCTGAAACAATCTAGGCCAAGTATGGCTCAGCCGTAGATTGACAGCCACTCAACAAGACGCTTACAAATTTCTAAAACCAAAAGGATCTGGTGAAATGCTCGTCTTTGGTTGTCATGAGTTCTTCTACGGATTAAAAGGATTCGCATATAATAGCACCCTTATGACTTGTGTTGGTGGTTACTAGTTTAGTAATTTAAATTTGAAATTCACGTCCGTTGGAAGACGTGAATGGTGTCTTGTAAAAGATATTTTCAATAGCAACTCTTTGAGGAGACAGTAACTCTTTGAGGAGACAGTAACTCATGGTGGGTGTTTGAAAAAAAAAAAAAAAAAAAAAAAAAAAAAAAAAAACTCATACTCGGTTTGAATCCCCCACAATCAAGATTACTGAAATTCTCCCAACAATAGAATGAAGAAGGGTAACGTCATTTCACGGAGGGACACCAATAACTTTGAAAGGATACACTAACTTTGGGATTAGTGGTAGTGAGTTATCGGGGTTAAATGACACATTATCTCCGAATCAAGCACGAGATAATCTCTCCGTGATGACTCTTAATTTTTCCATTTTCTACGTTGTTCTGTTGTGAAAGAAGGCGTAAATACTTACACCGAATGCACAATTCCACACGAACGATGTATCTTTTCATGTGGCTGATCACGATAACTGCCCATGTGAATTTACACGTTTAAGGCTGATTGTCATTCTTTGTTTTTAATCAGAACTTCTCTTTTTGGTCGCATGACATTAGAAAAGTATTGTCATGAATGCTCTAAGATTAGAGAACCAAAATGGAGATCACCATTGATTGTTGAGACTACAATTTTTTGGTACGGGTATAATTGTTGGAAACAATGAAGAAATAATGAAATCGGATCTCAAACAGCTGAGTCGCGGACTAGGTCGCTATCTTTAAGGTATTTCGCGACTCTGCCTCTTGATTGTGCTAGCAGTCAAAAGATTGTCGAACACCTATGGGATAAAACAGCTGATTCACTCTCTTGTTCGATTTCTCTGCACCTTGAGAAATCGAACCAACTATAACTCTTTCTTTCTTATCTTGCTCAGAACTCAATAGATGTAAAAAACAATCTGTTTCTTCATCCTCCGAAAACCGTCTTATAAAACTCAAGAGAATCAATCAACTTTAATGACAATAAATTTTGAGTAAATACACTCAATTAACTTTCCGTAACAATGAAAAAAAAACGGGCAAAATATAATTGCCTAAATTAATGAAATTAATTAAGAATATTAAGTTGACAAAAACGGTTTTGGAAATCGAAGTTAAATCTGCAAAAAAACATTTTGAAATCATGCAGACCTCCCAAGACCCCCAAGGCCCCAAGGCCCCGCTCTCCCGGATTTTATTAAGTATATATAAATATATAAATATACCTATTCAAATGCATGGGGTGAGACTTGAACCCAAGTCTATAGTGTGGGAGCCCAAAATAATACCACCACACTATCTCTCTAAGTTTGGTATAATATTACAAAACAATGTTTTTAAATATATATCCTAACAATAATTCTTGCGGTAGGAATTATAAATTTAGAAGTCTGAAATCATAATTCTTTCATTAAGAATTATATGGTTCCAAATTTTGGAAATTGGCATGACTTAAATGGCATCGAAAGAAAGGTGGAATACCGGTGAATATGTAACGTATTGGAAGATTGGGCGGCCGACCAAATATCCAACGATGAGGTGTTACGATATTACCGATGCATAAATTATGAACATTTGCATTATATAATGTAAAATGTTAAATAAACATTGTCTATGTAATTGGGTATAAATTTGTAGAAGATTGGGCATGAGTAGAGGAGTTACTCATCGTAATAATGTGCTTGTTGAAATAACAAGTAAGTTGCCTACAAATTTTCTATGCCTCTAGTGTATGCAAGTCCATAATGACTTCTTGTGAATTAACCGTAAATGTTAATTAGGATCACTAGAGAAGTTACAATTATTTTGTAAAATTAAATAGGAACATTTTTAATAATGTTGTCAAAATTGATTGCATAAATGGATGCAATTAATGAGGAAGAATGGCTTAGAACTTATCTTGTAGAGATCCCATTTTTGGAAGAAGCCATCTCAAGCGGTCTTGATTAATTGTGATAATCAAGCTACTATCTATAATGTCTCAAATAAGACTTATAATGGAAAGTCAAGACATGCAAGTCTTAGACATCAAATGGTTAGGCAACTACTCAAGAGGGGAGTGGTTACGGTTAACTTTATTGAATCAAAGAGGAATTTGGCAGACCCATTTACGAAGAGTCTACCAAGTTCGGTGGTTTCAATAAAAAGTAAAGAAATGGGACTAAGGTCTGTGAAATAAGTTTGATCTCCCATAGCAGAAACCCAACCTATGTTTTGAAAAAGATAAACAAGGTTCAATGTGGTACCAACAAGTTATGGATGAAGATTATGGAGCACTAATATAAAACTTCCCATTTCTAATTAGTCTTTGGGTTATAGAAAATAGGATGGATGTAAATCCTTAATGAGTCTGTGATTAGTAAAAGGTGTATCGCAGAAACACCTTCGAGACTTACCTATATGAGTATGGAAATCAGGCCGTTTCCTAAGAGAAGAAGATCGTTCTCTAAAGAAGACTCATGAATCAAGGATATAAGCACATGGCCATTAACGTGCTTGGCTACAGAACACATGATTTATGAAATCAATATGTGTGGAGACTCCGGTTTTATCATAAGGGATACTTGGTTCAAGACTGGTTTCACCATAGAATCTCGATAAGACTTTGAGTTTCTTACACTAAGTGAAGGTTTCTTACCAAGTGAAGGTTCAAATCCAAAAGATACCTATCATTTATGTGTTGATTTCAACGATGATGCTTAGTCTCAATTTTGCTTGAACTACGTTGGCTTGATCCCACTCGGGTACGTAGGCGGTCACTTGTGTGATGCAGCCACTCTGATTTAAAAGTTTTGTTTTTATTTTCATGTTTTTGGTTATTGAAAATATGGGGAGATTGTTGGATATTTTCAATATCTTAGAAAATAAAATGGTTTTATGTTTTGGTTTGCCGCTATGACGAAAAGTATTCTCACATGTTGGATAAACACAATGGATGTTAGTTGGAGATGAAGAGACACCTTTAATAGGTGTGATGGTTCAAAAAAGGCAACCATTCCCAATAGACACCTTATGTGTCTTTTGGAAGTGAAGAGGCATCTCCAATAGGCATGAATATCCCTATAAATAGTGAAGGCATTCTCCCATTCTCAAAAAATGAATTCAACTTGTTTTCTCTCTTTCTAAAGCATCATCGAAATTACTTTCTAGTGTGTTCTTGATTGGGTCAAGGGTGCAAACCTTGAATCCAATTTCTCTCGTTGTAGGGCTTTCATTGTATCCTGAAGGCATTATTTCGCATACACGTTGCAATCGCCAATTGATATTGGGAGGGTAGAAATAATCGTCTAAAAGAAATCATATGAGCCTTGAAAGCTTTTGAGTACAACAATTTCTTTTAGTGTTATCATCCTCCGTTTTTTACCCAAATTTTCCAACACAATTGACGTTAAAAATGGGTCCAGTTACTTTTTATCTCTCTTCTTGGCAATCACCGTCCCAATCACAAAGGGAAATGGACGAGACGGCGAGAGTATATTGCCAAGGAAAGATCGATCGGTAATAGGAAAGTATGGCCTTTTTATGGGCCTTGGTAGATCCTGACCCATCATTCACTAGATTTTCCGCCATTATAAAAAGCAAATTATACACCGGCGTGGAGAAACGCACATTATTTCTCTCACGCCTGCTCTCTCATCAAATATTATACACCGGACGCTCCCTTCGAACAATTAAAACCAGTGTCGCAAGCGCAAACCACCCGGTAACTTAAGGCTCTCTATTTTTAATGAGCTGAGTATTCCAGTTAGGATTCATCTGAGCCATCTCAATTACTATGTGTAAAAAACTAGGCTTTTGTTTCGATTTTAGGTTTTTTTGGATTTTAGGTTTTCTTTGTTTTTGATTTTAGGTTTTTTTGTTTGGCTTTGAGGTTTTATTTTTTATTTTGATTTTAGGGTTTCCCTGTTAGGATTTTAGTTTAGGCTTTCCTTTTTTTTTATTTTTTTTTTTGTAATAATTTTAGTCGTTTTGATTTTTCATTCTTAGATGATTCTCGTATAGGTGTTTAGACTTTAGAGCGATAGTGAATATTGTTGTTTTTCGGAGCTGATCTGTTGGATGAGCCACGATAAGCCACATTGGCAATGGGTTGCTGAATATTGTTGAGATGTTGTTCGAGTCTTAAATCGAAGGTTAGGAGATGAGCGTAAAAAGTCTGCATATCCATATCTTCTTTGGTACTCAGAGATGTCACAATCGGATCATATGATTGATTCAAACCATTGCTAATTGACTGTTTCATCTCATCAGTTGAAACAACATAGCCTGTTGCTGCAAGTTGATTGAACAAAGTTTTAGCTTCATTAAAGAAAACTTTTAGGGTTTTGTTACCTTTGTTCAGTGTATGAAGCTGTTTTTTGAGGTGCATCTGATGCGCCTTTGTTTTGGGAGAAAACTCAGTTTCCAACGTATCCCAGACTTCTTTGGCAGTACTGCAATCTGAGACTTTTCCTAGAACAGCTTCAGAGAGTGTTGACATTAACCACCCAACAATGAGAGAGTCTTGTTCATCATATGCTGTAAAAGCAGGGTTAACTGCTTCTGAATCAGGCAAAGTTCTTTCTGGTATTTGTTTTGTGCCATCAATAAAACCAGTTACTCCATATCCTTTGAGAATAGGCTTAAAACCAGTTACTCCATATCCTTTGAGAATAGGCTTGAACTGAGTTTTCCATAATGGATAATTGGTTTTTGTGAGTTTCAGAGTTACCATATGGTGAATCTGAACTTGCCGAAGCTGAGTAATTGTTGCCATAATTGCAATGGTGTTTTGAGGGTTTTTTTTTAAGGAGGTTTTTGAAGAGTTTGGAAGCGTAGCTTGGATCAAGGTTGATACCAAGTTAAGAAACAGATATTGGTGAATACTTCCACAGTTTTGCAGTGGAGGTAGAGATGTTATTTATACTTGAAAAGTAATCAGGATAGATACAGACTTGTTACGCAGTTATAACAGAATTGAAGACTTATCAACAAACGTAAATCTAGCCTAGAGACTCTGCCTGATAACACGGTCAGTAGACTGACTCTTCTGATAACCAATTCAGTTGGTTATCTTAACAGTGAACTTGTTTGAATTGTTACAACAGGGTAGGTACTCTCCATTTCCTCAAATGGAATCATTATCTATTCATGACCAGCCTGAGGATATCACATATATATGGTGATATGTGCAGCAACAATATGTGCAGTTGCAGCTTTGATTATAAGACATAAAATGAAAAGTTCAGGTAGATGGGAAAGAGCTAATGTGCACGTAGGAAGTTGGGAAATTGAGACAGGTAGCTGATGTTATGGCTGTTGGGATGCATTGTTGGTTTAGCTTCTGAAGGTGATATTAACCTCAAGATGCTTATCAGTTTTGTTGATAATCTTACCACTGGGTGGGTACTTTAGTTCTTTCTCCATGTTATATTTTTTTTCTTCTCATTTTGTATTGTTTATTGATCACCCTCTGGGTATATGTGCAGGGGGTTTTATGAATTTGGGATGATTAGCCCTTTTTGTTTGAATTGCACGTTAACTATACTATTGTTATTGGTTATCAATCAGATTGATTTAGTTAATTGCTACATAATTATGACCATGACCATAATTAGAGCATAGTATGCGATCACTTTTACTGCTTGGTTTATGGATGCGACTTGCTAAACTAACCCAATGTACTTGAAATGAGATTAAAAATGCCGGAGATGCCAAGGAGCAAGGATTTCCTCTGACTCTTATTCTCTAATCCATAAATGTAGGATTTCATCAACTATTTTCAGTGTTGTGGTTGTGTTTTGAGTGTATACTGTCCCTATAGGAGGAATTTGTGCTGGATATCAAGGGTGGAAGTGTTTGTGCTCTTATTGCATTTCAGTTTCATCTTCACGTCTTTGTAGTGACCTCTAACAGTGTGCAAGACGCTTTGATTTTATGTTTTTTGTTACACAATAGACGTCTATATAATTTTGGTTTTTGCCGTGCAGCAGGATACAATGGAAAGAAACTGTGTTGCATTTGGTAACTCTTGGTTACTAATCATTATATGTTCTCAACCAAAGGATTGATTCAAGGGGCTGTGGGAGGAACGACTAGCACATACATACAATTGTTAGTTCAATTTAACTGTTTGCAGTTTAAATGCAATCATTTGCGAACATAATTATGTATAGTTAATGTTCATAATATTTATGTGAAAAAGCAAACATAAGTCATATTCTTGCTCTCTCTCTCTTTTTCTTTTTTGTTTCTCTTAAAAAAATAATAGATTTCATTTAGTTCTAAACCCAAAAGCAAGTCTGAAGTCGAACCATCATTTACAAAATCACTTCTTCAATGGTTGCCAACTAAAGGTTCTTATATTTAAAACTCAAAATAAAACGAGCCATAAGCGGAAAATGAATGACATGGATCTACTTGAGAATTTAAGCAGGGTGTGGTTCTGGGTGCACCACATTGTTAGGTTCTTTTCCTCTATTATAATCTTATCATATCCGATTAATGGTTAAAGAAAGTATAACGGTTAAAGAAAGTATGCATCAGCTGAGCCACACCAAATTAAAAATCCGAAACATGCATCGGGACGGGGCCACACTAAATTAAAAATGCACGACGGGGGAGGCGAAGCGAAGCCACATCATATCAAATCAAAAATATGGTTAAAACAAAAAGATGCCCAATGTGTAGCACGAGCATAATACATTTGGCGAGGCGAAGCCGAGCTACACCAAATGAAAAATCCAAAAATGCATCGGGACGGGACGAGGCAAAGCGATTTTTGGGCCCGCCCGGTGCGTAGCACGGGCACAAAATCTAGTGTTATAAGATGCCCGATCACAAGTTCCATCTATCAGCACAAACTCAGTCATGGAGGTCCGTTAGCTTGTCTTTTTGAGATTACTGATCACACAGATGAGTGGACTGGATACTAGAAAATAAATTTACTTTCACTTAATTTAGAATTGACGTTAAAAATGGGTCCAGTTACTTTTTATCTCTCTTCTTGGCAATCACCGTCCCAATCACAAAGGGAAATGGACGAGACGGCGAGAGTATATTGCCAAGGAAAGATCGATCGGTAATAGGAAAGTATGGCCTTTTTATGGGCCTTGGTAGATCCTGACCCATCATTCACTAGATTTTCCGCCATTATAAAAAGCAAATTATACACCGGCGTGGAGAAACGCACATTATTTCTCTCACGCCTGCTCTCTCATCAAATACAGTATTATACACCGGACAATCCCTTCGAACAATTAAACCAGCGTCGCAAGCGCAAACCACCAGGTAATTTAAGACTCTCTATTTTTAATGAGCTAAGTATTCCGGTTTCATCTGAGCCATCTCAATTACTATGTGTAAAAAACTAGTTTTGATTTTAGGTTTTTTGTTTGGTTTTGAGGTTTTAGTTTTTATTTTGATTTTAGGGTTTCCCTGTTAGGATTTTAGGCTTTCCTTTTTTTTTCATTTTTTTTCTTTTGGTAATAATTTTAGTCTTTTTCTGTTTTGATTTTTCATTCTTAGATGATTCTCATATTGGTGTTTAGAGAGATAGTGAACTTGTTTGAATTGTTACAACAGGTTAGGTACTCTCCATTTCCTCAAATGGAATCATTATCTATTCATGACCAGCCTGAGGATAGTTACTCTCCGTTTCCTCGAGTATCTATTCATGACCAGCCTGAAATGTCTCCTGAGGAAAAGGAGGATATGAGGAAAATGGCTTCATGGAGGGACCATCTAATAGCAAGAGCAAAAAAGCGAATAGAACGGTAATTTTAATGATTTTTTAGATTTTTTGTTGAATCGTTTACATTATTACAAGTAGCTGTGTATTAATTATGATTAATCCAACTCAATATTCTCTTGTTGTGTAGTGCTGCGAAAGAGGCCATAGCTGCAGGACGCGAGCCCGACCCTGAGAGGTAATTAAGCAGTAAATCATCATCCATTTTGATTCATCGTTGTTTATTCCAGCGGTTTCTGTTATTCACACTGTGTATACTAAGCTCTTGTTTGGTGCAGTTACAATCCTAAAATTACCCAATATGATTGGCTCCTTCTTCCCCCAAGCGAGTTGAGATTAATTCGTATGAAGGATGGAGGTCAAGTGCTCCCATGAAAGCCACTACTGCCGCAAATAAGCTAATACATGTAGTGGAGGTATGTTAGTAGTTCTTCAGCTTTGATTATCTTTAGTTAAGTGGCAATCATTTTCTTGGGTATATACCTACTCAATTATCAATTGAAAATTCTCTTGCTGACACTACGATATCCCTCGCTCATAAACCTAGTTCTTGATTTGCCATTACTTATTTTGTAAGGAACGAATGTATTAGGTGAGGCGCCAAGCCCTTTGCCTCCCCTAGCGCCTAGGAGCCCAGAAAAAAAATAAAAAATAAAAATAATTCCTCACGTTTTAGCACCTTGGGAGTTTTTATTAGCTAGGCGTCCCCTGCACGTACGCCTCGGGCTCTTCCGCCTTTAACAACATAGGACTACTATTTGCCATTATTTTGTGAGGAATGAAAATGAACCATATGTAGTGTATAGACTTCCAAAAGTAAAGATCCTAAGCTCTTTATACATAGAGGACCATGTGTATAGAGTTGCTTTAATGTTAGTGAGCAATTTCTCATAAGTAATTGATTCACTCCTAAACACCCTGTTGTTCCTTTCGGTCCAAATGACAGACCGTATCGAGAATGTAGGCAGTACTTGATGAAGATCGACGGTTTCAAGCTAAATTTAAGTTTCCAATCCATCAAAACTTGGATCACTGTATTGGAAGGAGACCAAGTTGAATGAAGCAAACCTAAAAAATGCTTCCATAAATCAGCTGCGACTTTGCAACAAATAAAAAGATGGTTTGCTGACTCATCCTCGTTGTTGTTGCAAAACCTACATCTACCATTTTCAAATTCCATTCCTCTTCTTTTCAGATTTTCTATTGTAGGAAGACTATTAATGGCAGCTGCCCACACTATGAAAGAAACTTTGGTGGGAATGGTTTTGTTCCATGTAAACATTTGTCAATAAAACGAATCCATAAATTCACAAAGATTATAAGTAAACCCTAGTATCATAACCAGGGCACATGCTAAGATCATACCTTAAAGAACAATTTTATAGCAACTCAAGTGAACTTTCTTTTCTCAACTCTTCTTTATGAAATAGTAACTCATTATCACAAACTGAATTAAACAACCGTTTATGATAAACCCTAAATTCCAAACCCTAATTCCTCTAAATCCAACAATATAATAAAATTAAGGCAAAAACGAACGGACTGACGAAATGTTAAACATCAAAGCAAAAACGAACTTTAGACTGATGAAATGCTGTTTTCGTTGATGAAGACATTATTTTTCCGCGCAAGGTGCAACTAAAGATTTGTGAAACCCATCGATCTTTCAATCTGGCGTTGGTGGAAGAAGAAAAAAAAGGAATCAAAATATATACATGCGTTTCCTGTACAGCTCGGAAAGCTAATCGTTTCCAACTTGGATCACGAACAAAGCATTATTCTGTCAAAATTAAGGAAACTTGAAATTCCAATTCTTGCAGACCGACATCCTTTCCACACTAAGTTATGGAAATTGGAAACCCTTTCTAATCCAACTCTGATATAAATTAATCTATAAATACTGTTGTTACGTAGAGTTTGAAGAGGTAATCTATTGAAGTTCTTTATATTAGTGCTCCTTTTTTAGGTCTCCTGAAAGAACGAAAAATATCAGGTTTCTACCAGGATTTAGTTTCTTTAAGGAAATAGGAAATCCAATCCTTGTTTGAAGAGGAATACATAAGGTAATCAATCTATATATATAGTGGTCCTCCCCCTCTATTGAATTATCAATTAGGGAAGGAAAAAAAAAAAAAAAAGGAGGCAGAGAAAATTATAATGGCAGACTTCGATTCTGGTATGAGAGAATCAAGAGACCTTGAAAGCGGGGATGTCAAAGTACCAGAAACTGCGCATCAAATTAGTCAAGATTCATGGCTACAAATTGCTTTTATACTTACCACCGGTATAAACAGTGCGTATGTATTGGGATATTCCGGCACGGTTATGGTTCCTTTAGGTTGGGCAGGAGGTTCAGTTGGTTTGGTTTTAGCAGCAGCTTTGTCATTGTATGCCAATGTTCTTCTCGCCAAAATTCATGAGCTTGGTGGAAAGAGACATATCAGATACAGAGATCTTGCTGGCCATATCTATGGAAAGAATGCGTATGCTCTTACATGGGCATTCCAGTACATAAATCTATTCATGATTAACACTGGTTATATCATTCTAGCTGGTCAAGCTCTCAAGGCTATGTACGTTCTTTTCAGGGATGATCACGTAATGATGCTCCCTTACTTCATTGTTATAGCTGGGTTTGTTTGTGCTTTGTTCGCCTTTGGTGTACCACATTTATCATCTCTGAAGATTTGGCTAGGATTTTCAAATTTCTTCAGTATCATATACATCGTCATAGCATTTATATTGGCGCTTAACGACGGGAAGAAGGCTTCACCTAGAGACTACAACATTCCGGGTTCAACAGCAACCAAGATTTTCTCCTGTATCGGTGGATTTGCAAATCTCTTTTTCTCATTCAATACAGGAATGCTTCCAGAGATACAGGCAACAGTGAAACAGCCCGTGGTTGGCAACATGGTGAAAGCTCTTGTCTTTCAGTTCACAATCGGACTTGTACCTATGTACGCCATTACTTTGATGGGATACTGGGCATACGGAAACCAAACATCAGCATACCTGCTTAACAATGTCTCAGGTCCAGTATGGGTGAAAGCAGTGGCCAACATTTCAGCCTTTCTGCAGTCCGTCATCGCTTTACATATATTTGCGAGTCCAATGTACGAATACTTGGATACAAAATTTGGTCCAACTAAAGGAGGTGCATTTTCTCTAAGCCATATCTCATTCAGAGTTCTTGTACGAGGGGGTTACCTAGCTATAAACACCTTAGTGTCAGCTCTTCTACCTTTCCTCGGAGATTTCATGAGTTTAACTGGGGCCTTCAGCACATTGCCACTCACATTTGTCCTCGCCAATCATATGTACCTAATGGCAAAGAAGCATAAGCTTTCAATGCCACAAAAATCTTGGCATTGGCTCAATATCACTTTTTTTAGTGTAGTGTCCGTTGCTGCAGGGGTTTCAGCCGTGAGGCTAATCCTAGCTGACTCCAAAACGTACAACATTTTTGCGGATCTCTAAAGACCAGACGAGCAGCGCCTTACGATGTGCATGATCGTTGTTGTATCCGTGTAGAAGAGATGCGCCAAAGTGTTCGGATCATTACTAAATCTAATTCAGATATTTGGGCTGTTTATGCTTCAGCGGAGTAATGTTACTCGGGTTATTTTATTATTTTAATTACTAATCTTTATCCCTTAGCCTAGTCGTTATGACAAGTATTGAGTGTCACAAAGGTTGCATCTATTCTCTAGTTATACCACTTAATTTTTTGTCTACATTAATGGTGAAATATCAATGTCTAATCAAGGTTGTTGCCGATGATTTTTCCTTGAACTTTTGTAACTTAATCCTCGTGCAATCACACAACTTTGTTGGAGTGAATATTAGAGAACTTGAGCTATTTTGCGTGACAAGAAATATAAATTGGACGAAAATACGAGTTTGCTCTGAATCAAGGAAAGACCACCTTATCATGCTTTCATGAGACTGCATATTCTCCGTGAGCTTTTAACTTTCATGTAATTGAATTTAAAAGTGCTCGATCTATCAAAAGCTTCACAACTTTATGTTAGAGACTTGAGATGGTCTTCGTTTGCACTTATTGTTGCACATAGTAAGATTTTTGTTACATGGATGGACAAAACAAGATTTTTGTTCACTTCGGGAATTGAATATATAAAGACGTTACATGGATAAACAAAACAAGATTTTTGTTCCTGATGGTGTAGATCCCATATACATATGTTGTGAAAGGCGAGCGCCTTTGGCGCTTAAGCACCAAAGGCGCTCTAAGCGCTGGACCAGCGCCTAGGCAAAAAAAGGCGCCTAGGCGCCAAATTATGCCTGTTATTAAGTTGAGTAAAACAAAATGGATGATATAAACGAAGATTGTGCTAACAGTATCTATCTCATCATAAAGCCGAGTTATTACGCAGACAATATTGCTCTCCAATCCCATTCGTCAAACCTAAAAAAACACAAAAGCCGCAGAGATTGTTCGAATATGATAGTTGGCAGCTGAGCCAATTCGTCAAAATTTGCCTCATTTGCCGTTTCATCAGCCCAATCTCTCTTAAAGCTGAACTACAAGTTCCAATGCCTTACAGCTTACTGGCACCAAATATTTGGCCTACACTGTACTGAGATATTATGACGCCCCTACAAAAGGCTATAACCACCTATTCAAATGTCTAAAACACCCCTTTTATTTTGTTGACATCATGAAGCTGGTTTGCATAAAAGACAAGAAATTGTGAGTATACTAGTAATTTCACAGCATAACGTCTTGCATGACTAAAATCTGACAGCCAAATTTCGTCTCGTTTTCAGATATCTGCAGCACCAAATACAATACGCGCATGTTAAATTGTTAATGCCTAGAGTCTCTAGTTTCTCATCTCCTAAATACGTGCTTCACTATCACTGATCACTATGCGCAGAGCATAGAGAGTTAGAACGTCAAGGGTTCTTCTTGCAGAAATATAGTATCGATTTCGATCGGAGAATGTGTAGCAACAGTAGATGGAATCCATCAAAAGAGCAAATAGATACGTTAGAAGGATTTGATAAAGCAGGAAGTAAGAATGTTTTTTATTGGTTTCAGAATCATAAAGCTAGACAGAAACAAAGACAAGTTAGACATGCTTATGATCCAAGAATTCGTTTGATCAATCGTCAGCAGTTTCTTATTCGTAATCAAATCTCATCTCCTATGGGTTCAGCTCTATATCCATCTCCTTAATTACACCAACGGTAACGACCTCTCTTTCTCTCATTCAGTCACTTTCTTCCAGAGACGAACGTTTTGATCTCATGGTTGTAAATGAAGTACTTCTAAGTTTTAACAAGTGTTTTTGTTTTTGTTTTTGTGTAGTTATGTCAGGTCTTTGCAGCAGTAAAGGCGTAGTCCATATTATGTGTCGACAGGGCCGAGCACTTATCCAATTCCATCTTATGCTCATGATAGGACTACTATTTGCCATTATTTTGCGAGGAATGAATGAACCATATGTAGTGTATAGACTTCCATGCTCAACTCACTTATATTCAGCTTGTTTTCTCATCATTAATTATTTGTATAGTATTTGTTTATACTGACATTCCCCTTGGAATTCATAATTCAGGATAAAACTGTATGAAAAAGTACAAATTTCATCCCCGTTGCCTTGGAAAAGAGAGGAAGTTCTGCGCCAACCTTCTCTCATTTGGCAGAAGTCTGCTCTGGTTTCTTTTCTCCCCTTAAAATTCTTTTGTACATACTGTATAATCTGGATATTAAATAACGCAGAGGGTCGTTGTTGTTCATTATCAGTATTCAATTCAGCCTCATGTTTAACCTACCAATTTTTTATCGAATGTATGCATCACATACTTAGGTGATTGGCGCAAGGATGGATCTTTTGGGAGTATCTAAGTTACAATTTTACTGATTTAGCGTACAACATGAAAGATGAACGAATGTTGTGACAAATGTGATCTAACACTTGAGCAATGAAGCAACGTGCTTTACGAGAAAATATTTGATGGGGGCATGGGGGACTAGTAGGAGTTCGACACTTGTCCCTCTTTTCTTTACTATTTTTAACTAATTTACATTTTGACTTCCCTACCCCAGATTCTCTGTCCCAAATTTCCCCCGTCCCCAATATTATCTCAGATGGGTCGAGTAAAAACAGGAAATTACAGCTATATTTGGGTGATATCCTTCCAAAATTATTCTCCTTCCTCGTTTACCAAGAGCAAACACTGCAAAGTGCGAACCCATTGTTTCATCAAATCATTTTGTCAGTAGCATGGAACTGATTACTAGTTGACACATAGTTGACGGGATTACTAGTTTCCAGGAATGATTGTTACATACTTGTGAGGGAAGAAGGTAGTTGCATCACTTGATTCGTCACCATGCTGCTGCAACTGAGAATTTGATGTTACTTACACTACAATTTTTCTACTCTCGCTTGTCTTCTTCATTCCCCTATGCACTTGTCTCCCGATTAGATTACGGGTTGTGAAACTCATCAGTCGTACTAACCATAACTTTGATAACCCACATCTGTTCAATGCTGGAGAGTTTCATTGTACTCTGTGATTTCAGTGCTATATATGCCCTACCACTGGTAACAGACCTTAAACCACCACATCTTAACTTCCATATCATACATAAACTCAGCGAAGGGTCCATTAAGTTGTCTTGAACTACTATAAAATAGATTGCGTTTCGGTTATTTAGTTTATTTAAATTTTACGTTGAATGTACTTGCTTGCAATCATGGGCAACAAGTACTGGTGGTACTTTTGGACCCTTCTACTCACAGTTTTACTTTATCTTTCTCCTTGCTTTAGCGTTTAGTTATCAAAAAAATAAAAATGACCGTGGTGATTCCTTGGTTTTCTTCATCAAACGAATCGGCTACACAAACTTGATATGTGCACCGTTAGAGGGGTCAAAGGGACGGCCTGGCCTGTATTAGCAGGCCAAAGCCTGGACTGGCCCGTATTTAAGTAGATCAGGACAGTCCCAGGCTCAAAGATAGGCCCAGGTTGGGCTCGAATTTCCGGCCAGTTGGCCTGCCATGGCCTGGTACGGTTTAGCCTGGGCCTGTGAAGCCTAGGTAGTACAAGGTTTAAAGCTTCTTAAGTTAAAAGTGTACACAAAATGAGGTTCTTTGTGAGGTTCAAACCAGGGGTTGGCAAAAATATCCAAACCCGTAAATTTTATCCAGTTTGACCCGTCTCTAGGCGGGTGGACACCCGATCCGTCTCTTGGTGGATTGTACGTGGGTAAGTTTTCGAAACCGATCATTTTTACAGGTTAGATGCGGGTGGAACACAACACATCCATTGGACACATGACCTTAAAGATAAGGTTAGTACAGTAGAAACTTTTTTAATTAATACTCGATTATTTAATAAACTCACTTAAATAATATTTTTAGTCGATCCTGAGTCGGGGACAACGTGCCAAATTAATAATTCACTAAAATTATAAAATAATACATTTTTAGTTACCTATGTAGGCCCCATATGAAATATAAATTAATAATTCATTAGATATATTCAATATATTAATTTGATATGCTTCAAAAAAATATATATATATATTAATTTGACTTATGAAGATTTTTAATAACACATTGAATTTTCATCTCTAGTTTTTCTTATCATCGTAATAATTTCTAGTGTTATTTTCTCGTAGCTCGAAAAATATTTATTTAATATGATTGCGGCTTTAACAACCTCGTTTTGTGAAGGGGTATATTGTAGAACTTTCATCATTTTCTTTTCCATCTTTATCAGTTCCCATAATGCTCTCAATTATTTCTTCATCAGTCAACAGTTGCGTAACTTCATTTTCTTTCGGAATGATGTTCATTGAATTGCGATAACCCTTCTTTTTGATCAAATTTTGCAAGTAATGAGTGATTTCACCCTTGTAACTATTAACCAGAATTGTTTTAAACTTGTTTTATTTATTGATTGAAATTTACAATGAAGCAAAGTGGGTGATTGAAGGGTGCTTTGAAGAATTTAATATTCTACAGTATTTAGAAGAAGAAAAAATTGATAATCGATCAGTTTCTCTTTAAGTTAATAAGGTACTCCCTCCGTTTCTGGAAAAGTGATACTTTCACTTTTTCAATTTGGCCTATTTTTAGGCAAAAATGAAAAAGTGAAAGTATCACTTTTCCTAAAACGGAGGTAGTATTAGTTAATGTATAAATTAATAATTATTAATTTATCCCTTAATTAATAAATTCTGGTGGTCCCAACATCATTAATTTATAGAGTTTCTATTGTATATATATATATATGAAGGTTATTATACAAAATTGGTAGATAATATATATAGTTTCATATTGAGATGCATTGAAGTTTATCAAAGATATTCCAAAAGAATTAATTTTGGATTGATCGTAGGCACGAGAAAATTATACTTTTGTTGGTGGAAAGACATTATGTTACTTTTTTTATGTTAATTACTTATATTTTAGTAATTTAAGTATTAAAACTAAGTTATATTTTGTTTTCATTTATATCTGGTTTAAATCCGCAAATCCATTTGCATCCAATAAGCTCATTCGCGGTTGTCAAATCCGACGGTAATGGTTTGGATGTGAGTGAAAATCTCAAATCCGCCAATTAGATGGATTGGACGCGGGTGGTACCAAATCCGTATCCACCCATCCGTTGCTCACCCTAGTTCGAACATGTGTTCTAAAGGTTACACGGAAAAGTACCAAGCGATAGACACATTTTTGTGTCGATATAATCTCAATTGTATATATTGTTCTTGCTCGATTTTGTATTTATTATGGTTTTTTATGTTTTTGTAGGTGTTTTTGGAGAAATAAGCTTTTGCGGGAAAATTGGCCCGAAAAGTGGTATTTGCACCCGTGGGAGAAAATTACTATTCGGACCCCTCATTTGGATAAGGGGTACACACTTGATAAGGGGTAACCCACCGTTATTTGCACCCACATCAACTATTTGCACCCACCTGCTAAAGGGACACCGCAGCTGGATTAAGGGGACTCCATCCCTTTTCTTTTGAAGAGACAGAATTGGCGGGAAAGTTCAAGCTTTACTGCATATTTTTGTTTTGATATTGGACGAGATTAACTCTGATTTGGTTTTGGATATGGACTGTTATGGGCCTGATTTGATGAGACAATGAATGAAGTTGGGTTGAAAACGTAAAAAAGGGAAGGTTTTGTTGGAATATTTTCAACTGTGCTATCCAAGGGGGGTCCTGGGGGGCGTAGCCCCATCTTGTGGCGACCTGGCGAGTCGGGTCGTGGGACCAGGGAGACCGCCCCTTTTGGTTCGAGGTAATCTTGTTTAGACCGTTACAAACTATCCAAAATATTCAAATCAACAGACGCCATTGATGTCGATGATGAAGAGACTTCGAGTGAAAAGATGTATTCCCAACGAGATGCGAAAATCCTATAAATGGCATCTCCATAACTCGTTGAAAACATCATCGAAAAACCTTCTCTGTTTTCTCTCTTAAACAAAGCATCATCGAAATGCTGTTTACATGTGTTCTTGATTGGATCAAGGGGTACAAACCTTGAATTCAATTTAGTTGTAGGGCTTTCATTGTATCCACGAAGGCATTATTTCACATACCGTTGTAATCGCCAATTTATTGGGAGGTAGAAATAATTGTCTAAAAGAAATCGTATGAGCCTTGAAAGCTTTTAAGTACAACAATTTCTTTGTGTTTATTTCATCCTCTATTTGAACCCATTTTCCAACAGGTTTGATGTGTTCACGATAATACAGGGCAAGAGTTTTCTTCTCGGGTTATTTTTGTTACGTGAATATTCTCAAATATTTTCAAGGGATTGGTTTGGTTTTTCATCATCCTGTGCGACAAGATAGGAGTATTAACGAGTTTGGATTGGAAGAAAAGGGGAGGTTTCAATAAAACAGGGAGTTGTTGTATTCTCTCGGCTTGTATCAGGATTAATTTTGGAAGATTGAGTGTGGTTTGGGAGGAAATATATCAACTCAGGATTTGGTTCAACCAAGTTTGGAGAGTTTTCATAAAATAGGTATACGTATACAGAAGCTGGAGAGAATAAATCTCCGGTGACTTGCAGAGAAAAAAAAGATGAGATTAACTCGTGAATTTTGGGTGGTCCGTGTATAAATAAAGGAGCTAGAAGCTAACGGAGGGAGTGGAGACCTTGGGGGGATATTTCTGGGTAGTTTCAGAGAAGAAAAAAGGCTTACAGAGGTACGGGGGCAGCAGCAGGTGAATATGAAGAAGAAGAAGAGTTACAGACGACACCACAAAAGTGTCGTTCTCAAGAACCCTAGAACACGAAGAACATAAGACGCACAAGGAACTGTCGCAGAGAACTATCGCTATTCAACAACAGAACTAAAGTATCGTTTAAAGGGCATTCTTATTTCTTCAGTAACAGTCTGTTTGTAACGCCTTTTCAGCGTTGCAAAATGTCTGCTTTATTAGTTTTCTCTTGTTTTTCACCTATTTGAGCTATGAACAATTATTTTGAGAACGTGAATAATATGAGGAGCTAAACCCCAACACTGGGATGACGGAGGAAGCCATATATCATGCGTGTGGTAATTATATTTAATTCTTTTATGACTACTTGCACTATTATCAATCGTTTTATGATTTTTCTTAATTGATTGTGATGTCGTATGATGATGTATGCTTGGTCTAAGTGCTTTTGATGCGTCATGCTAGTGATTTACAACCAATCTTTTAAGAATCTACCTTGGCAAAGAACTAGAGTCAATATTATTTGAGCTATAATTGTTTGGAATAAATATACGAATCGCATGAATGAGTTATGGTGGAATCCTGGGTCTCAGTAATCTCTCGATTTTTGTGACAAACTTGTGAATATATTTTCTTTGTTTTTAGTATTTTCTTAAATCAAATCTTTACAAACCCGAGTTGAACAACTTTTACTACCACTTTACAAACAACAATTAAAATCTCATCAATTTTTAGCGCAATGACAACGGACTTGTATTTAGGTTTTAGGTTTTAGAGTTACTTCTATTTTTATTTTTTTATATTTTTTTTGTTCTCTTTTACGCTTTTGGTATTTTTCGATTTTTTTCAGATTTGAAACGAAGCTACAAGGAAAGAAAAAGTGCTATAAAAGGAAAGCATCGCCAAAGAAGGAAAGAAAAGAGGAATTTGAAAGGAGTGAAGAAGAAGATTTTGTATATAGCTATTTTGTTTTATTTTTAGAAACTGTAAATAGGGTTGTATTTTTGTAATTTTTCTTTTTCTTTTTGGAAACTTTTTGGACTTTATTATTTTAAACCCTAAGGAAGGGTTAAAAATTAAATACAAACTGTTTGTAGGGAAGGACGACAGTTACGATACTGTCTCGGCCCCTCGGGTTCGTACACTGACATAGGAGTCGGTTGCCTGAGTCGACTTCAACGGTTCATCGCCCGTCTAGTACGGGAGGTAAGACTCTATCCACCCACGAATCCCCTGTCAGTGTGTTTAATTTGGTGTGACAACTCACACCCCTGCCATAGAATGTCGAACTGGTATTACAATAGCCAATACAATGAATATCTGACTGAGTTTCAAAATGGACGTTACTACTTTGACCATAATGTGAATAGTGGTTGGGAACATCAGCCTTTTGAAGGTTATGGTCCATACCATGGTGAGCCCAATTACTATCCACACACCCCACGGGTCATACGAGCAAAATTCCTCTCTACTAGAGTCCGCACGTAAGTTAGGCGGAGTCGGCACAAAAGTTACTTGAGTCGACACGTAGTTCAATTTGAGATGAATAACTTAGTTTTGGACGAAAGCAATGCAACGTGTGAACCTTCTTTCCTAGATGAAATCCGAATTCATGTGAGTCGACTCGAAAATGTTGTTAAAGGCCCAGGAAAGAAGCGCTCAAGATAGTCTTAATTTCCAATATAGTGTTTCCAATAGTACCTTTGAAAATGAGGATAGTTATTTGCATAATCAAGATGACGAGGATAAAATTGGTAACACTACTTGTTTAGATGAGGTTCAACCATTTTCATGTTATTATAATGATGATTATGATGAGGATAGTGTTGATGAAGAATTTGAAATAAGTTGGCATAGTGATCAGAATCATACTCCAATTGAGCTTAATAATGATAATATTTCTAGTTCAAATCCAAATAATTTTAATAATTATTCACCTATTCAAAAGGACGAGGATTTGACTAGAGATACCCCCGTTTTAGACGATGTATTATTTCCTTTTGAGTACGAAGCTAATAATGGTTTAGAGGAACGAGTCTATTCTGAGAATATTGTTTTAGAGTCTAGCGATTTAGAAACATTAGTCTTAGACAAAGAAAATGAACTCGTAGAGATGAGTGAGGATGAACCTGACTTAGAAGAATCAATTGACCATTTCTAGGAATCAGATGACCTTGAAATTAGGGAAGTTGTGACTAGTCTTCCTAGAGACACTGAAAACTCTAAGTTTGGGGGTGATTATCATTCTCCCCGTGCTTTACCTTTAGCTCTTGTAGAGATCCCTCACTTGGGACTTGATATATGTGCCTCAACCATTGTGCCAGATTGCCTTCATACTAGTTCTCCAGAACCTAATAATGTCCAGGAAGAAGTTCGGTTGTTAGAAACCCATCCTCTGGTTGATGTGGTTTATTCAGGCTATGATACCCAGATCGACTTTGTTTTCCCACCAAATATTTTTCAACCAGTGGGAACGTATAAGTTTCAAATGTGTCAGTTATTAAGTTCTGAGACTAAGCCTAAGTACTTTAGGAAACTAGTACCGACACATTTGTTTAAGATTGACCGCCAGTTTCATCGTGGTCAATTGTGTGAGTCAAAACTGATTGACTTTAAGGATCCGCAATTATTCAGGTTATTATTATGTGCTTCTAAGCTCTTATTTGAGCTTTTACAAACTTTACAACCTGAACCGGATCTTAGCTACGGGGAAATCCAACCCATGAAAATATTTTATTTGGACCCAGTTATAGAACCTGAACCACAGCTAGATGTAGTTGTCTTAAACAGGAAACTAGACAAGGATGTGCTTTATTTGTTAATTTTCTTAGCATGTTACAGATTCCTTTTTCTTGTGATAGATCTATTTGGTTTTTATGACCCACAGATATTTCGGCTATTACTTTATGATTTTTGAGGTGACTAATCCTTTCTTAGTCTGGCTGAAGACTTTAAACTTAGCACTTCTTGGGAGGTAACCCAATATTCATGCGACACGGTAATATCTTTCCTTAACTCTTTTACTTCAAATGGTAACAGTTTCTCTTTGTTCATGCTTTTAATTTTATCTTTAGATAATTGAGGACAATGTTAGATTTAAGTTTGGGGGTATGGGAGAAACATTTTAGTTGCATTGTTAAATTCCAGAGCCTAGAAATTTATGCTTATTAAGGATGGCACTAACCAATCTAAGTGGATGGAAGCATTTTGGTTGTAGGAGTTGAGGAACCAATCTGATTAGATGGAAACATCTAAAGAGTCTATTCATAAAAGCACGAGCTCGGTGTTAGAATTAAAGAAAAAAACATGATAGTTTCGCCATATATATCTCATTGAATCCTTTTCACTTATATTTTTTCTTTTGTTTTCTTTAAAATCTGTTTCTCTAAGTGATTAGGTGGGGCTCACGATTCAAGTTGTTACCACTGCTAGGGTGAAATAGAGTGATTGAGATACCAAAAAAAAAAAATTGAGACTAGACCATCTGACCAACCGGAATAAATTCAATAAAGTCGACCATTGGAACCCTTGTATATGCCAATTGTGTTGATCTAGAGTTAGGATTATCGACCACTGGTTCCCTTGTATATGCCAGTGTGTTGGTATTAGTCAGACTAGTATCTCAGTCCAATAGGATAGGTTCATTTTGACAGTGGCCTTCAGACAGATATGAGAAACATCGTTCACCTTAGTCAACATCAAAACCATCTATGTTTTTCTATATCCATCTCTTAATCACAATGTGATTGGTTGACTCCGGTTATTATGTCCAGAAACTATCTGAGTAGAGCTTTGTGACTTATATATGAATTTTTAGTATGCTTGAGTGCAAACTTGTGTACAGCAATTGGAATTTCGCATCAGGGTACTTCCTCATGTAGTCAATAAGTATGCCAACCAAGGAGATTCTTTAGTGCCTTCAAGGTTCTGCGTAGATAGATAGGGTCTGGAGAGTAAAGGTTTTGTGGGTATATCTCTGGTAAGCCCTCCCGAGACTATAACTCGGCCACTAGGGCCACCTAGGGGTTTAAAGGCTTATTGCATACGCTAAATGCAATCGACGATGCCTGCGACAGTGAGTTAGGATTTTATTTTCTAGATTTGATTTGCTCGAGGACTAGCAAATAATAAGTTTGGGGTATTAGATAGACACATTTTTGTGTCTCGATATAATCTCAATTGTATATATTATTCTTGCTCGATTTTGTATTTATTATGGTTTTTTATGTTTTTGTAGGTGTTTTTGGAGAAATAAGCTTTTAAGGGAAAATTGGCCCGAAAAGTGGTATTTGCGCTCGTGGGAGAAAATTACTATTCGGACCCCTCATTTGGATAAGGGTACACACTTGATAAGGGTAACCCACCGTTATTTGCACCTCACATCTACTATTTGCACCCACCTTTAAAGGGACACCGTACTGGATTAAGGGGACTCCATCCCTTTGCTTTTGAAGAGACAAATTGGCGGGAAAGTTCAAGCTTTCTTTTACGCATATTTCATTTTGATATTAGACGAGATTAACTCGGATTTGGTTTTGGATATGGACTTTATGGGCTGATTTGATGAGACAATGAAGGAAGTTGGTTTGAAAACGTAAAAGGGGAAGGTTTGATGTGTTCACGATAATACAGGGCAAGAGTTTTCTTCTCGGGTTATTTTTTTTACGTGAATATTCTCGAATATTTTCAAGGTATTGGTTTGGTTTTTCATCATCCTGTGCGACAAGATAGGAGTATTAACGAGTTTGGATTGGAAGAAAATGGGAGGTTTCAATAAAACAGGGAGTTGTTGTATTCTCTCGGCTTGTATCAGGTTTAATTTTGGAAGATTGAGTGCGGTTTGGGAGGAAATATATCAGCTCAGGATTTGGTTCAACCAAGTTTGGAGAGTTTTCATAAAATAGGGATACGTATACAGAAGCTGGAGAGAATAAATCTCCGGTGACTTGCAGAGAAAAAAAAGAGGAGATTAACTCATGAATTTTGGGTGGTCCGTGTATAAATAAAGGAGCTAGAAGCTAACGGAGGGAGTGGAGACCTTGGGGGGATATTTCTGGGTTGTTTCAGAGAAGAAAAATGGCTTACAGAGGTACGGGAGCAGCATCAGGTGAAGAAGAAGAAGAAGAAGAAGAAGAGTTGCGCACGACACCACAAAAGTGTCGTTCTCAAGAACCCTAGAACACGAAGAACATAAGACGCACAAGGAACTGTCGCAGAGAACTATCGCTATTCAACAGCAGAACTAAAGTATCGTTTAAAGGGCAATCTTATTTCTTTTTGTAACATCTGTTTGTAACGCCTTTTCAGCGTTGCAAAGCTGTCACCGCTTTATTAGTTTTCTCTTGTTTTCACCTATTTGAGCTATGAACAATTATTTTGAGCACGTGAATAATATGAGGAGCTAAACCTAACACCTTTGGGATTACGGAGGAAGCCATATTTCATGCGTGTGGTAATTATATTTAATTCTTTTATGACTACTTGCACTATTATCAATCGTTTTATGATTTTTCTTAATTGATTGTGATGTCGTATGATGATGTATGCTTGGTCTAAGTGCTTTTGATGCGTCATGCTAGTGATTTACAGTCAATCTTTTAAGAATCTACCTTGGCAAAGAACTAGAGTCAATATTATTTGAGTTATAATTGCTTGGAATAAATATACGAATCGCATGAATGAGTTATGGTGGAATCCTGGGTCTCAGTAATCTCTCGATTTTTGTGACAAACTTGTGAATATATTTTCTTTGTTTTTAGTATTTTCTTAAATCAAATCTTTACAAGCCCGAGTTGAACGAACTTTTACTACCACTTTACAAACAACAATTAAAATCTCATCACCAACCACCAACCTTCTAAAGAAGGTTAATTGTGAGGTTCTAAACCTGTATTCTTCCAAAGGTAGACAGAAGGAAAATTACCAACCAAAACTTCTAAGGAAATATGCTTTGTTCACATGTGTATATTGTTCCATATGTAACTGTTATGTTGTCCACATTGCCGAAAGAAATACCGAGGAAATCCTTATGCAGGAGAGGAAGCTTCAAGAGCTGCGTATTGAAACTTAAAAAGCAGAGGAATTCTCTTCAATAAAGGCTGAGGATGTTAGTTTTACTTGGGAAACTAGAGAGATGCTTTGTAGTGTTGATGAAAGGATTGCTAAGTAACAGCTTTATCTTAGACAGATTGCTAAGATGTACAAACAACAACTTCTTTGTAACTCTGAGGATGCATCACATCAGTTGAAAAGTGAGGAGGCTGCATTCGATAGATGGAAATATGATCGTGGCTATGAGGATGCCAAAGCTAAATACGAGTGGTTCTACAAGTTCCTTAGTCTTGGAATACCCACAATATATGGAGAAATGTACTTATTTCATCAGGAATAGTCGGCTGGAACTGATGGAGCTGCACAAGCAGCTGGAACTGAAGGAGCTGCGCGGTTGGCTGTCATTGAAGGTGTTGTTGTCACTGAAGGTGCTGCTCAGGCGGATGATGGTGGTGTTGTCACTGAAAGAGCTGCTCATGAGGCGGTTGTCACAGTTGGAGCTTCTCATGTTTGAAGTGTCTGTATTCAGGGATTCAGGAAATTACTTTTATTGATTTTTTATTGCTTGCACCTAACCATGGTGCATAATTTATATTTTTGATAATATCAAATGTGTTCTCAAGAAACGGCGAAAACTCAATACATGGCGGACAACAAATTTCAACATACACATTGATGTTGATAAATAACCAAATTTCAACATACACATTGATGTTGATAAATAACCGACTTTCTTATATATTTTGTATTACCTTCAGATGCAACATCTATGAATTTGTTCCCAGTTTTATTCACGAAATGAGTTTTCTCAAACACATCTAACGTTTTATCCATGTTTTTTCCTTCTTCTGTACACCTCTGCATTTCAAGCTTATCATGGGGGGTTTCTAGGTTAGGTATATTATCAACTCCATAATGGACTTCAACATAATTCGGGCATTGTTTTATTAAAGAAAATACCCCATTATCCTCCAAGATAACTAATGTTATTTTCTCTTTATTTCAGATTCCACCAAGAGAAAAATCATTAACGAACTCAGATAATGTATCAAACTAATAGACATATTTTTATTAAAAAAACTACTAATTGTTTCAATAAATTCTAAAGTCAATCCTTACCATATTCAACCTAATTCAATACCAAACATGAGGATGCATTCCTTTCTGCTGACTAGAATCATTGTATTTCAGCTGAAACAACAAAGATCAAAACTTGAAGCATTAAAGTAAAAAAACTTAATTTCATAAATTATACTCTAACTTTAAAATAAAATATTGCCTCAATAAAGCAAAAAAGGATATATCATCGAATCTTCTTTTATCAATTGAGAAGCATTTAACAACATTAACTTTTTTAAAATATGTTATTTGAGGAGTATGATTAGTGGTCATTATGCGTTAAAGATACATTGGAAATTTTCTGAAACTATTGTTGTTTTATAAATAACTAGTACAACCGTTGCCACGGTGGGAGAGCCAACCGAAGAACTTGATGAAAAGACACCACTACGTGACTGCTCCTTCACAGTAATTTATGACCCGTTTTTTTTTCTTTTTCATTTTCCACAAACTAACGGTCTTTCAGAATCGCCATCATTTCTAACGGTGATACTGACGGTGTCGTTATCTGGTCAGCTCACTTGAATCGCTGAGTTAACTCGCCGATATAGAAATCCGGCCGAGTTCCCCAGTTACTGGGAGTTTCCGTCCATAATTGCAGGCCATTTACTTCTTCTCCTTCACTGCAATCCTAGCATACATCTATACATTTATTCTATAGCTTCATCTGCTCCCATTCAATCATTAGAAGCACCTTGTGGTTCTTTATTGCAATCACCAGCTTCTCCTAGACAACCAGTATCAATCACTGCATCTGCCGCAGACTTACGACTTTATCCATTTACTCATCAGCAATCAACTCTACCACTGTATCTCAACAAACATAACTCCTTGACCTAGCCATCTGTAATACCTTTCCTCTCTTCCTTCCTGCAACTTCTCAGCATCACAATCTTCTTGATTTCCTTTGCCACCAACTGCTTCACATCTCCAATTGCAGTTGCAGCCATGCCACTCTTTCTTCCATTGTGATCTCGGTACCATATACTACCAAATCGAGCCCATCTGCTCAACACAAACAAACCCATTCCCATCTTAAAATCACTGGAACCCATTTGTTCTTTATCTGCAGCTCTACAACCAACTCAGCACCAAAATCTTTTGAAACCCATGAAAATCATCATCACAAATCCACCAGATTTAACCAGTCACTACCACCACCTTCATTACCAAATTCAGAACTAATTCAACCCCACTCTATAAGAAATCTGTCAAGACCCTTCTTCTCAAATTCCAATCCCTTGAAATTCATCTCAATCACTAGCTCAAACTCTCAATTTTTGATTCCATATTTTCTTCAATTCTTTCTTCCATCCCCATCTCAGACTCATGTCAGAGCACCAACAATTCAACTGGTCAGTTCATCTCAGCTCACTGTCAACAAACACATACAGCTCTCCAACCCTGATTCCTGTTTTGACAGACCACTGCAACACCATCCCATTCTCTGTTGCAACTATTTGAAACTCTGCTCAAAATGATATCTTCCACCTTCTACATGAGCTCTTCTGTGAGACCCTAATTTCATCTCAACTTCTGCCACAAAATCAGTCCACCTTGAACTCGAACTTACTAGAAACTCAAATCCAAATAAACCATATGAAATCTAACCAATCAGCAACAAACCCTTGTGATTCTCGAATCAAACTGATATCTTATAAATGAAACCCACCTTCTAAATCTGCAATCGATTCAATAATAGCAGACACCCTAATTCCAAATCTTCACTATAACTTTGCAATTCAACTATCAATTCATCTACATAGTTCTCACGTCCGAAAACCCCAGCACTTATTCTACAAAATAATCACTAATTTCACATACATTTAAAATACAATAAGAAACCTTAATTCCAGTTACCTGATTTATCCTTTCCCGTAGCTTGAATCGATTCCTTCAATTAATACCACTACCAACAATCATTACATGATCCTTTTCTCTCAATTTTCATCATCTCCTCTCTAGATCGAACCACGAAAGAGAAGAAACAACGAAGTTTCTCTGTTGGAGTTGGGGGGATTACGAAGAAAAAACAACGAAGGAGAAGGAAGTAGAAGGAAGAAGAAGAAAAAAAAGAGGTGGCTGGGATTCGAACCCGCAACCTTTGGGTCATTTTACCTCTGGTTTTAGTAAACTGCCCCTAAACAATTAAACCATTTCCAACCTCTGTGTCCTTTTTTCTTCCCGTGAAATTTACGCCATTACCCTTCATTTTGTGTCATATTTACGGTAGTTTTATTGAGAAATGGAAACATGGAGGGGCTCTTTTGGCATTTCGTTGTTGATTGAAATCAATATGGGACACCAAAATCCAATCTTTTTGTGTCAATTGATCACTTACTATTACAAAAAAGTGACCATATAAAGGTCCTCCTCGCTTCGCTCGATCGGTCGGCCCAAAAAAAATTAAAAATAATGTTGAGATATTATTTGTACTTCATATCTCTTTTGCACTATAATTTTTTTAAAGAGTGAAACCATGTTTTCTCCATTGATAAAATCTACAGATGGACTTCTTGTTGCACATAATCTACCATAAAAGATCACTTATATATGCTCGTGTTTCTCAAGATTGCTAATGGGGGTGCCGAGTTGGTGGGGGTGTACCAATCCAAGGCAAAAATTGTTTTGTCCTATATAAAAACTGTTTTGTCTTATTATAGTTTTGGTAATCTTGGCACCCCATTAGCACCCTTGGTGTTTCTGCCTACGAGTTTATAATATTATAAGGTATCTATCATTTAAAGGACCAATTGTAGTTCACTAATTAAGCCATAACTAATAGTCCTTCCATATACAGTTGAAAAACACAATGGCCCGGAAGAGTAGATAAAAGAATTCAATACAACAAAGTGAAAACTATAGGGAGACCCATTTTTCAGTTTTTCTCCACTGAGAAACCCACGAGCGGAGAATTTCAAGCGCGCACCCATATTTGGTGAAAATTTTTCTCTCAAACCCATAATTTATAAAATTAGGTTTGGGTCTTTTTTTGTTGTTCTTCTTCGATTCCTTTTCTTCTTCCTCTCCACTATACTTTGAATTCTCGATGAGTAAAATTATCCATTGGGAAAACCCTAGAAATCAAATAAGTGAATATGAAAAGAAGCATCAGAGATTCCCGTAGTCATGTTGCGCTCCAGTTATGCTTACCTTATGAAATTGAACTGTGGGAAACAGTTGCCGATCTAATCCATCAGTGGGTTACCTCAGTTTTCTTTGTAATTGGCTTAAGAGATTTCTTGTGTTCGAGACCTGGGGACATTGGCGGGCAGGACAATGTTAAAGTGGAAAGGGAACAGGACGAAGTGCATAATGGAATTCTTTGCTCAAGATCCAAAAGAAAATGCTTTCACCTCACGAATTTTTATGGTGTTGAAAATTGTGCAAGTGATCTGAGTGATAATGGGTAAGTGATTTTAACTGTGTAATATATGTTTATGATTTTGAATTGCAGAAAAAAAATTAGTTTTATCATATTCAGTGCGGAATACGATATGCCAAAATATATTCATAGTGAAATATCTAAGATGTTCGGTAATTTGTTTTGAAATGTCAAATTTGGTGACAGTATTTTCAAGCACACAGTCTTGTATCTTGTCTTCGGTACCAAATTTAAGCTTAAATTTTAAACTGGATCTCTCAACTATTTGCAGCTATTCTTTGGTATTTCGTGTTGTGTTGTTGGTCGTGCTTGGCATGGATACTTGGCTTCTCTTCAGTTCATATTTGATTATCGTATCCCTACCACTAGGACATGTCTTGCTCACTTTGATTATCTCCCAATAACTCATGGCATCGAGTACAACGGTAATGTAATTTTAAGTTGCGGTTTACTTGCTCGGTTCCATGCTTACTAGATGAATCTTTGTTATTACTAAACTTCTTACTTATTTCCTTAGATCTGTATGCCTTCTTTCCTGAGATGTTGCATTTGGAATGGTGGTTGCTGTCATGATTGAGCTATGAACAAATGGATTGATGAGTGGATCAGTGAAGTGAGTTAGGGATGGTGGTGTTGATGTTGGTTTCAATGGGTTATGCATTTAAAAGAAAATGGAGCTAAAAGGATGCTGCAGTGGCAAGGGAAAGGAGATGGAAGTGCAAATGGGTTTGGTGTGCGTGTGACGTGCATTTAAAAGAAAATGAAGGTGTGAATAGTGATGCATAACAGGTTATGCATCTACAAAATTTGTTGCATAACTTGTTATGCATTCTCGAAATTGGTTGCATAATACCTTCTGCAGCTTTTTTTTTTTTTTTTGCATAACTTGTTATGCAGTCCAGAATACGTTTGCATAACACGTTATGCAGCTACTTTTTTCTTAGTATTGATACCAACAAAAAATAAGATTGCATAACTTGTCATGCACCTACAATAATATCTACATAACATGTTATGCAGTCGTGAAAGTGGATGCATAACCTGTTATGCATCCTAAAATATGACTGCATAATGCATTATGCATCGAGAAAATTATTGCACAATCTTTTATGCATCGATAAAATAGATGCATAACCTGATATGCATCCGTAAATATGGATGCATACTGCATTATGCATCAATTTTTTTATGTACGCACCAAAATCAACCAAAACAATGGTTACATAACTTGTTATAGATGCATAACTTTGTTATCCAAATGCATAATTTGTTATGCAGTGGAGAAAATGGTTGCATAATTCGTTATGCGTCTGCAGAATGCGTTATGCATCTTTTTTGGTGGCTGCATAATGGTTATGTATCAAGTTTTCTAAAATTTTGCCTAAAATGAAGATCACCTCCGATTTTTTCGTGAAAAACAAAAATTTGATATTCTTGTTTGTACTCGTTGCGTAGCTCTCTTAAAAAGATTTCCAACGATATAAAATTTGTAAAATTCCAATTCGCGGATTTTTAGATATGTTATATCCAAGTTGCGTTGCCAATTATACCCTAATGCATAACCCGTCATGCGGATGCATAATCCATCATACAGACATTTTTAATAATTTGATATAATTATGGGTGTCACGGAAATAATTATGGGTGTCACGGTACCTAAAATTAATTGTGGGCCTGACAATGAGAATATTGTTTTTTTTGGGCCTGCGCCTAATTTTCCCTACAACAAACCTTTTCCTTGAGGCTTTGCATCAACATCCCACTATTGTTTTGATAATTGATTTACATTTTTTCTTCAAATTACACTATTCTCCCTAATTTATCTCCAAATTAACCCATATAGGTTGCAGAGCTTTACTAGTTAGTCCCAACTGAAGATTAAAGTGCACATCATCAAATAATACTTAATTTTATTTTCTCTTGAAATAAAAGAAATTAATGGTGAGCTCCTGGTTCGAGCATAATTTGACACTAGCCTGGTATGATGACAGGCACATGTTCAAACTATGTTCTATTGGGGATTTCATTTAAATACGGTGGTTAAGTCGTTGGGTTATGATACCAATAATCTGAGTTCAAACTCGTATGCACCAAATATTTACCGATAAAAAAATAACAAACTATGCCATGTATATATATAGCTAGTTTCA